>CAUYRH010175496.1:0-61666 GCA_963574655.1 Perodicticus potto | reverse complement strand
AATCATGGGGCACAATGTGCTGACTTTATATACAATCTGAAATATTTTCATTGAACTATCATTTTCAATGATTACAAATGAGAGAGAGAGAGAGAGACAATTTTGCAAGGCTAAAGCACCCACTCCTGTACTTTTATGAGTACTCAGTATTTATTAAACCGGGGTGAAATATATTGTTTAAAGAGCCATAAAAATTGAGAGAGCCTTGTTAAAACACACTGTACACATGGGAAAGAAATATGAACTGTGTGAACATACAATACAATCCATACTTATTTTATTACCCAAGGACCTAAGTGTTATTTACCAAAGATTAGTGACACGCCATGATTACTTCCTTCCTAGGAAACCACTGTATGAAACAGTTCAAGATCACAACAGGGACATCGTTGCTTTTGATGGGCATAATTTTAGGTAAAGTAATCACTTCCAGTGACCTTCCTGCTTTAGTGTTTCATAGGGTATGTTTAACATAACACATTGTCTACAACTAATATTCTCTTCATTTTTCCCATCTGTAACCAGAATTTTCCCTGTGTGTGCCAGCCATTTGCATTCTAAAACTTCAAAGCTCTAAGCATATACATTCTTAGCCTCAAAAAATAATTTATTATTTTATTTATTTGTGTTTCTATATATGTTTGCTAATGCTAAGATGTAAGAAGAAATGGGAATTCAATATCTCTGTTTGAATTTCAAGAAATACCAGCAACCATTTCAGATAGTCTTTCTTACCTATTAGTGTCTTTTGGTACATGATACATCGAAAAATGTAGAGAAGCTGTTACAAGGATGATGGAAGAACCTTATACATTTTCATTGACATCACATTGCCATTGACATCACAGAATTGACAAGGTAATGGTTTTCACACGTACTTCCATTGACACCAGAGCATCAGATGTGTCAGATACAATGGAAGTGTCTCTTACGAGATCTATTGATATTAAAAAAAGGAAGAAAAGTAAATTCAGAGGGCTGTGATAATATATTATGTCTTTTAATATTCCTAATTGTCCATAAATTCAGCTGATTTATAATGAACTCTGTTGCAGACATCGTGTCTCTCTCTCTCTCTCTCTCTCTCTCTCTCTCTCTCACACACACACACACACAAATGTACACATTTGGCAAGGGGGAAAGGTGAGAAACTTGAAGGTGATGAGTGTTAAGGCTGTTGTGATTGATGTGGAAATAAACTTCATCTGGAGCTAACATTTATAAAGTACAATGTACAATTGTTCAAAACTGGGAACAGTCTGTGGTAATGAAAAAATAGTTGAAGAACTCACACCAATTTGGGTATTTTAGGTTAATTGCTTTATTATTAATACGGAGAGGTTGCACATTAGTTCTGTATAATTAGAGAGAAATTATGCAGTGTTTGGTAATTGTAGCAGGATTCTCTAGTTTGCTATAAATTTGTGCTGAACCAATATAAAAAACAAAGAAGTATAATCTTTGTAAGGAGAGGCATAGTTGGCATCAGATCATAACTTGAAGCAGAAGCTGATCTATGACAGATTTTCATTATTTCTGCAAGGTCAGTTAACTCGATCACATCTGCATGACAGAGTATTCATAAGATACTAGGTGATATTTTCAGTGTAACTGAAAGTACATGCAGTGGCCAGGGGTTTAACTTGGTTTCTTCCCATGTGAATACTTGATTTCTGGATTAACTGTTTCACTTTGTATCTTTAAATGAAGGCTCTTTAGAAATGTAGTTGGGGCTGAAAATCTTTTCTGTGACTAGCTAAAATTATGCTTATCTAAATGATAATTTTTAATCTTTATAAGGTTTTCTCAGTTTATGTTTCTAACACCTGCCAAGCCTTTGTCCTGCAAACAGTACATTTCTAGGGGGAAGACAGAGACAGAACAGGTAATTTCCTAATTGTTACTTAATCATAGGATGTTTGAAGGCATGCTTGGAGAACTCAAGATGCTAAGAGATCATAGAAATAGGCAGCCCTGAACTAAGTTTGGAGGTGCCTCAGAGGAAGTGGTTTCTGTTCTAAAACCTGAAAACTGAGTGTTCTTAAAGCTGGCACAAAGCGGGAGGCAACAAAACAGTGGGAATAAAAGCAACAATTCATTCGAAAGCCTCCAAGCCCAAAGTATGAATATGAAAGAAGATCACACTAGCACACTGTGTTCCTTTACAAATATGTTTATTTTTATTCTACATATTTAAGTGAAATACACTTAAGTGAAGCATGCTATAAAGAAAGAACATAGTCCACTTTACTGTGAATTGGCTACTGTTACAAACGCAGTTTATCTGCATAACTTCCTGGGATGCCTCCAGGACACAGCCCATAGCCAGTTTTGACACGGTTTTCCTTCCTGCACCCTGATTTATCTCGGAACATTCCTGCTTCCAAGGCCAATGGCTGGGTCAGTGTGTAAAATGTGGATGTAATTTCTAGCCAATTACCTTCCTTATACCTTAAAGTTACATATTCAAGACATTCCCATCGGAAAGGTGGCAAGTTATTCTTTCAAAAAATACGTAGTCTGTGTGCCAGGCTGAGACTCCTCTTTGATCCCCATAGCCCTGGCCTCACAAAGCTTATCATTGATCACGTAAGTCAAAGGAAGCACAGCAAGTGGCAATATAGAAGACAGTGAAATCAGAAACTATTTCTGAAATATAAATGAACATCTTGGAGAATGCAAGTATCAAGAGAATGAATTAATTCCATAAATCTACACTCTATGAGACATTGTACTAAGACTGAACTCTATGAAGATATTACCTAAGCTCTGGGATACTCAATTTAAAATGAGAATTACTGTGATTCAGCTAATGTTTATGGAGCACCTACTCTGTGGAGCCCGGCGGGTCCTCTGTCCTCCCCTCACTCCCTTCGCACTCCCGCGTCCTTGGTGTCGCTGGAGCACACTCGGCACACCCCCATCTCAGGTCTTGGCTCTTGCTGCTTCCTCTGCAAACGTTATTCTCTAAAATCATGTCTAAGATCATACCCTCACCTTCCCTCCTTTCTTTCTTCAACGTTAGCCTCTCCGAGAGACATTCCCTGACCACCCTACCTAAAATCGCCCCATATTTCCATCTGCCCTCCACACCTCAGTCATCTGCACTTTACCATCTGCTATGCTATCTATTCAATATACTTGTGTACATGTATTTCCTGTCTTCCTCACCACCTACAGTCATCTAGTGTTCAGAGACATACCCTACAAGGATGAGGTCATTCACACTATTTTATATACACAGACTACAGGGAGCTAGTCATTGATTTGGCAGCTCGATCATTTACTGAGGTTGTTCATCTTTTCTTACTTTTTTTTTTTTTTTTGAGACAGAGTCTCACTTTGTCACCCTCCATAGAGTGCCATAGTATCATACCTCACAGCAGCCTCAAACTCTTGGGCTCAAGCGATCCTCTTGCCTCAGCCTCCCAAGTAGCTGGGACTATAGGTGCCTGCTAGTTTTCCTATTTTTAATAGAGATGGGGGGGTCTCCCTCTTGTTCAAGCTGGTCTTGAACTCCCGAGCTCAAGCAATCCACCTGCCTCTACCTCCCGGACTGCTAGGATTACAGGTGTGAGCCATCTGCCTCCGGCCTTTTTCTTACATTATTAATCATGATAAATTTACATAAATTAGACTGAACCTAAGTAAAAGAAAATCAACATTGAAGAAAATCATAATTTGCCAAATATGGACAATGGTAAAGTTTTATTTTAAAAATAACTTTAAATTTTTTGTTTGTTTTTGTTCTTATTGCAAAAGCAATCCATGTCCATTGCCAGAAAAACCATCGAAAAACAGACAAGCAAAAAGAAGAAAAGAAATACCACCCATATTCTGAAAATGCTACAATAACCATTGTTAATATTTTAGTAATCTCTATAGCAAAAATAAGGTCATTGTTATTCTGTTACCTTGTCAATGTCCTCCGTGCTTCCAACGCCCAGGCCGCTCCCAGGTGTCTCTCTTGGACTTCACGCAGCCTCACCTGAAATTTACAGGTGAATCCACTCAGCGCCCAGCCACTAGTGAGGAACGGGAAAACGTGAAATGATTGGCACCCACGGGGAGAACTCTGACCAATGGGGGACCATTAAGTCAGTATATATGTCCTCGCTTTCTCCTCCCACCCCCCACCCTAAGGAGTCTAGATGTGGGATTTCTGTTAAAGCTTCTGGAGAAGGGCTCAGTCTCACTGCACCAGGAATGAGTTTCACTTGGCAATGACCACACCGGTAATGCTGTTCCTGTCGGCTCTCCTTCCTTTTCCCTACGGTGTCCCCTCTCTGCTCTCTAACCTGTGCTTCCTGGGACTGTACCCCTAATGAGGCAGTAGCTCAGAAGCCCTCTGCTTTGAGGTGCGCTTCCTGGGAAACCCATGTTCAGCTCCTCTATTTTTTCCCTGAAAAAAATGTATATTAAATGTACTTTTCTGCCACCCTCGATTCTTCAGTACACAATGTAAATTCACTAAGATCATAGACCTTGTTTGTCTTCCTGTTTTATGCTCAGTATCTAGAGTAGAACTTTACTATATTTTTAGTGAATGTGAAGTGAGTCTATGCTACTTAAATTTTTTTGTAGATTTTACCTCAGTATGTTTATCCAGACCACAAGTGGGCATTAAGTTTTTCCTAATTTTGCCTATTTTAATTTGTCATGAGCTATGCAGCAAAATCTTGGCTAAGACACATGATTATCCCCTATTCTTAAAAGTGATTTCTCTGGGTCAAGGGCTATGCACAATTTTAGAGATGTTTTACATGCATTTGCTATCCAACTTGAATAAAAATTATGGCAATCTATTCATTTTAATCTGTCAGCAATTCTTCTAGTGAACTAGGATGTTCTCATAGCATTGATAGAAGAAAAGGCACAACCTGTGTTCACCTGTTTCATTAGTTTAAAAACAATGTGCTTTTAGGGGATGGTAATGAGAGCTGATGCATAGACTCAAGCCAGCAAATTCAGAAAGAAACTAAATAAATAAACCTTAAAAATCTTCAGTGCTAATTTTTTTTTTCTTTTTCCTTTTATAAAATAATAGTGCCTCTCTTTCGCTATCCCACCCAACAGTAATTTACTTTTCATGCCACAGGACTCAGGACCAAATTACACACCTAATCCACAGCTATAAGCTCAAAATGCTCAGACCTATGTTTTCACTATAAACCACGGGCCAAGTGATTTGGGGTGTTTTTTCTGATAGTAAAAGAAATCCTGGAAGCTCTTTACAATTATTCCTGCATGGATCAACGTGGCATAGAGCCGGAGTCCAGAGATCAGTATGAGACGTATTTGAAGCTGAATCCATGCTGACAGAGAAATACTTTCCATTCGTCGAATGCTTGAAGTACCTCATTTCCCATGAACTGGATTATCTCTTCATAAATTGTGGGCCACAGCTAAGATGAGTTTAGTCCCTGCCTTTGTTACTGAATATGGCAAGCTGATCTGTGAGTAATGGAGACACCAGTGTAATCGGTTTCAGAACCCAAAGAGGGGGAAAAATGTTTATTGTTTGGAAACTAATCAGTTCCTTCTCTGCATGATAGAAAAAGCCACACTCAGAAACCTGTTTGTTGCAATGGGTTTGCATGCCCCATACACAGCTTGGTGTCACAAGTTTATGTTGGAATTTGGAGGATTGCTTTTGCTTAGTCTTAAGTTAGTTCTTGGTTGAATAGAAGATTTAAATGGATAGATCTCAGAAAGTCAGAATAGCCTTTATCACACTTTAGCAATGTCCTTGAATGTCTCTGCAAATAGTTAAAAAATAAGTCTGTTTTATTTCCTTTGAAATCTTCTCTATCCCAAAAGTTCTTTGTAATATGCAATACACTACTTTAAAAATGTTCTTAGATTTTCTTTTAAAAGTTTATATTAAACATGTATCTTTTGATAGAGGCAAAAGAATCACATCACTAATGAAAACTAAAGTCTCCAGGTTTGCAACAGAGGAGCCAGTGGGTGAATTAGGCTGCCTGGGTGAGGTGTACACCACAGATCCTGGCTGTAGCAGAACTCAGAGGATTGAAATAAAACCTCCAACACATGGTATCAATGCATTTCTGCTTTAATAAACACTGTTTAAAATTTCCATGGCATTTAAAAAAAACGCATATTAAAAGAAAAAAAACATGCACAATCCAGGTTATGGACAAATCCTAAGCTTTCTCAAATATAACTGTGTTCAATTTGGTATTTTTACTTCTGTGTCTATGGAGAGAAAGAAACTTGTGTTAAACCCCCATCTATAAACTTCTGTGTGCCTATTGACATAATATGAAGTCCTTGGTCAGATAAAAAGACAAAAAGAAAACTGCCTGCCTGCCTGCACAAACCATGGAACACTCCCTGAAAACCTTCTCAAAGACCTCTCTCTCTAATCAAAACAATTCCCCAAGGTTGAGCAATGATCTAATAAATAAATAAATAAATAAATAAATAAATAAGGAAGAAAAAAAAGCAGAATAAACCAAACTATCATAATTTTTAGCCTATATTTGCTGAAATATAAATCCTTACCAATACACAAATAAATACATTTTCATGAAATGTTTTGAATAATGTTTACTTAAAAATAAATAAAAAGAAGGGCCTGATGATAGGCTAGACATTGTCAGAAGAACACAATCTATAGCAGTCACCACAAACTTGCTTTCTTTCATTTTAACATATATGCGTGGCCTTATATTTTATATGTTTAATCATGACAGATTGTTCTCGTTTTAAAGCAATTTGCCTTCTCTTATGCCCATAAACATCTGAAGTCAGCCAATGTCCAGTTAAGGATCAGCTAATAGACTCCAAGCCTACCATGCGGCAAACAGAATCTCTAAATACTCTATGTAAGTTCTTACAACTGACCTCTAAACTCAACTACCTGCACTTATTCTAATTCAAATATAATTTTAGGTGCAAAGGAAATTTGTCATGATATTTGAACTTGATTCTTCAAAGATGGAGTCTAACTGGACCAGATTTCAAAAGGAGGTGTTGCTTTAAAAAACAATCCTTCTCTTTGGAAGACTAATTCCATCTATATAGAGTTTTGGCAACAAAAATAATATTGGCATATTCTCAAAAGCTACCTTGTTTCCAGAATCATAAATGATCTTCATTTCCTAAATCAATAGTATATCTCTTATGCACATTTTCTTGAAACTTTCAATTGCATATATTTGGATTTAACAAAATACTTTATTCTAGCTCTTTTCATCTGTTTTTGATTGCTGGGGATTGTTCTGATACCATGGGGAGATGTATAAAGGCAAATATCGAATGCCACACCGGACCAGTTGTGTTAGTAGCTCTGCGGAGGGAGCCTCTCAATGCTAAGCCCCATGACAGCTGAACGGTTTCTGCCAGACACAAAGTGGACTTGTACTCAGTTGACATTTCAGCACTTCTTTGGAACACAACCACTTTTTAGAATTATAAGGTTTTCTTAATTGAACGTAGATTTTAAAATTATAGTAGTTGTTAAATACTAGAAGCTAAATTTTCATTTGCATGCTTAAAGCTGTTATTTGGAGCTGAATCAGGCAGGCAGTTTAACAAGCAACAGGAAGTATTTAAAATCACCACGATCATTATCCAGTAAAATTAAAATACCCCAACCAAAGGCCTAAGCATTACATGGGAGTTTGCTAGTGAAACCAGCACCACCATCATCATCATTATCATCATCAACACAAAACAGACAGATACACTGGGTCCCCTAGAGAAGAGCAGGATAGCCGTCTCCAACCACAGAGATGTCTCGCTCCCCAGGTTGGCAGACACAGACTCAGCTTACAGTGGAAGAGACCTGTCTGTTCAGGTGACAGTGACTGTGTGAGTGACTCTGCGGTGTGTGTGCTAATGCACACACGTGTCTGTAAACAGGTGCCAGGCCTTTTTCCCAGACCTGAAGGTAGGGTGGGCATAGATGCGAAGTGTGAGATCAATAATCCTGAATGACAGCATCAAGATAGTAGCAACCTACTAAGCTGAAATAACCCCCAAAAGACGTGAAGCTTTGAATATGTTACTGTATGTGGCAAAAGGGACTGTGCAGATAGAATTAAATTAAGGATCATGAGGTGGAGAGATCATCCTGCATTATCTGGGCTCAACAAAGAGGAGCCTAAAGAAGAGGACACTAAGGTCAGAGTCGTGAGGATGGAAACAGGGATCAGAGAATGAGCTCCATAGAGAGGTGGCTCCTGGGGAGCGTGTGCGTTTGAGAGCCTCATTTCCAACTGCCAACAACATGCTTCTGAGAGTCCAGGAGGGAGAAGAGAATGTCGGAGAGCAGGACGTACAGAGAACTCTGGCTGTTCTGTACAAAGGCGTAGAGAAGATGCTTCTCAGCTACGCCCAGCGTCAGTGAGAACTGCAGCAGTGAGGATGTCCAAGTATGAACCTCTAGTGTCGGAAGTCCTGGGAGCAAGGCAGGCGGTCAGAGAGGAGGTAAGATGCCGCATCGCAGCCATTGAATATGTAGTGAAGGAACCAGGATCCAAGCAATGTGTGTGGCATCTGGAACCTGGAAAAGACAAAGGAAGGACTGATCATCCTCAGCAGAAAGTGATGGGTATCTCACCAACGAAACACCTACCTCCAAAACTGTAAGATAGGCTGTGCGAATGTGTTACAAGAGCTATAGAAAATGTATACAGATGTTTTAGGGAAATCACAGCTTGAATTCCATCAAGAAATATTTATCCAGTGCCCACTGCTACGGACAGCTGTGCCAAAGCTGGTCTTAACTTTCTCCTCAAGACTTTTGCCTGTTTTTTTTCTGACTATAGGCCCCCAACTTCCCTTTTCTTAGAGCATTTACGCAGGGAAAAAGCAGCTGGTACATTCCTTCTCTGCCTCTTTGAGATATAAATCTTCTCCCAGCCTCTTACCAATTTTACAGTCCAAGAAGGCTTTTCTCAAGGACCTGGGGGCCATCTTTTTAAATGTAATCATCAAAGGAAAGGGCACCATCTTCCAGTCTCTAAGGGAGGATAGTAGCCTAACTTGAATAAGTAGCAATTAAATAACATTAAGCCCATCATCACCTTGACCAACCAATGTCCCCCAGCACTTTTTGACCCCCTTACACCTTTCGTTTCAGTGGAGTTGAGTTCAATCTCTGCTGTCTGGTACTATACTCTTGGCTCCTATTGAAACAGTCTGGAATACAAACTTCCTTAACCATTTAACTCTATCTGGTGTAATTTGTCTTTGACAGTTCAAAAAGCATAGTTGTTCATACCAGAGAGATCTGATGGGGAACACACAGTGTGTCCCTGAGATTCTTGGGGCTTCTGTTTGCTCACTTGTGAAAGGGGGACGATGACAGTCACCTTGATTCTGTGAAAACCGAGGTGATGCTGAGCCTCTTCCACCAGTGCCTGCTGTTAGTCCTTATGAGCTTCAAATTTAATTTCCTCCTACCCACTTGTCAGATCATCTGGATACACTATCTCTATAAAATCTTTTGATCAGTCTAATGCTCCTGAGCCTGGCTGAGAAGACCACGTGGCATCTGAATCCTGTGTCTCTTTCTAGCAGCCCCACAGTGTCTATTTCAGAAACAAGAAGTTGCTTCCAAATCCCAAACTCATGATCTATGTATTTTTCAAAACCCGGTTCAAGTGAGATGTCTTTAGTCTTCAGCAGGGTTTGGTCCTTGATCCACAGGGATCTAGTTGTTCTTCTGTGAATTCTCTGTGACTTCGATGCAGGGTCTAAGATGCCATAAGTGCTCAATAAACGATAAACAAATGCAATATATAGCGTTTTGTTAGTCACATAAACTAAAAGCAGCAATGGAATGTATACACCGATGACTTGATAATTTGTAATCTATATGCCTAGAATAGTAAAAGTGATGTTTGTCCAGCCATTCACACTTGCAGTTGCATTTGCCTACCTCACCTACTTGGATACTCTGGAGAGCACAGTATTGTTTCAATTTATAGATTGCAAGGTGAAACTCACAGATGTTAATTCAAGTTTTGCTCGTCTACTGTCTCTGTAAAGCCTTTGCCTGTCTATCTTTGGTTAGACAAGTGTTCTCTCTTTTTTTTTAAATTTCTTAACACAATATGTATATTCTTATTACAACTTGATTCAAATTAATATGAGGGTACAATTTTTAGGTTACATTGTTCTCACTTGCAGGGTAAAGTTCCATTTGTAGAAGAGCCCCTCACCCAGGGGTGTGTTATACACCTTCACAATGTGCCCATGAGGTGAGATCCCACCTCATGCCCTCCCTCCTTCTGCCTTACACCCTTCCCCCTTCCATCCACCCTCAAACTGGACTATATTAGTGTTTTATTGTTCTTATGAACATGTAATTGTTTATATGTTGATTTCATAGTAGTATGGAGTACACTGGATATTTATTTTTCTATTCTTGCGATGCTTTACTAAGAAGAATGTATTTCAATTCCATCCAGGTAAATGTATAAGATGTCAAGGGTTAGACAAGTGTTTTCAACCTTGTCTATCTCATGGTGCACTTGAACCTACAGTTAAACTTCTGTGGCACACTTAAATTATGTTGATAAAAAAATGTTTTTACTGTGTTTTGAACTACTTTCACAAATAATTTAATTAATGATCTTTAAGAGTTCTCACAGCACAACTAAGATCCTTTCCTGGCACCCCAGTGTGCCACACTGCACTGGCTGAAAATTACTGGTTTAGACTATTAGACTTCTAAAAAACAAATTCTATAAAGACTATACTGAAATTAGACCCATGCCCTTGGTTTGCATGACATTTATTATGTAACAAAAAGCATCATGGAATGGAGACCAAAGGACTTATTCTTGTCCAACTTTGAACCTCAAAATTTAGATGGAATTCCAAATTTCCACCTGTAAATTAGGTGATCTTTAAGTCACTTGCTTATTACACAGTTAGCATATGCCTTTGACAAATCTTTGCACCACTTTAAATCTTTTTCATTTCTAGCAATCATTATTTCTTTGAATTAAAGAAATGTGATTATAGGCTTTTATTTTTAATTGCATAAGATTAGTCCTGAGGATTAGAAAATTCTGTCTTTTGGAGCAGAGAAACCTACCTCTGAGTTATCTGAAATACAGATGACATTTTACATTTATTATTGGATATCAAGCCTATAGTGGATCAAGAAAAAAATATGCCATTCGACTACATTAGAACTGGCTTGTCCTTATGTTATGTTCTGCATCTTAATTGGCCAGTTAGGTGGCATCAGTAAATGATTCTCACATACCAAGCTTCTAGAAAGTAATGTTAAAATAACTACAAAGGTCATGCTATTAGATACATTGGATCCTAAATCTTAATTTATCTTTATATCATCTATGAGGTTCTCCAAATCATTTTAATGTAACTGCTATTTTCCCTTGAGAAAACAAAGCTAAATAATAAAATTAGAATATTGGCAGTTTTATTGAGAAACTCCTCAAAAGGAAAAGTCTAGAAAAAGTACAGGGAAATTGAAATGAATATAATCTAAAGAAAAGGTGTATATTCGTTTGTTTGCTTTAATATTGACCCTGATATGGCTCAGCGCCTCTTCTCAGGGGTTACAGCGCCGGCCACATACACGGGGCTGGCAGGTTCAAACCTGGCCTGGGCCTGCTAAACCACAATGACTACAACAACAACAACAAAAATAGCCAGGCATTGCAGTGGGCACCTGTTGTCCCAGCTACTCGGGAGGCTGAGGCAAGAGACTCACTTGATCCCAAGAGTTTGAGGTTACTGTGAGCTATGATGCCACAGCACTATACCCAGGGCAATGTAATGAGACTCTGTCTCAAAATAAAAGAAAAAGAAAAAGAAAGAAAATATTGACCCTGATAGTCCTGCTACAAAGAACAAACACTCAGTGTTTAGAAATACAAAGAAGCAACTTTTGGCTTAGAAAAAGGAAAACCTCTACTTACCATTTAAAATTCTTGTTCAGATTTTCAGTTAGAATGTATTATCTCAAAAGCAGTTATTTCCCATCTTGAAAGTTCATTTGAATCGCAAACCTTGCAGAGAGATCTTTTGTGTCCCAAAACTTGTCATCTAGGAGATTCTAATGTAAATGTGATTTTCAATTTCAGGCTGGGTCCATAGATTGATTTATGCCTTAAATGCAAATCTAAACAGCTTGTTTTTTATTTATTTGTTGATTTATATATGTCACACGCAACTGCCATTATTTTTAAAATCTTAAAGCATAAATAAAAAATAAGAAAAATAAAAAATCTTTTCATCTTCCTGTGTTGCTATTTTATTTAGCTGTTGTATATACTTAAGATTTTTTTTCATACTGGATGCATAATTGTAAAGGTTTTGGCTCCCTGAATATATGATCCTGTACATCTCTTGCTGTCCAAATTAATTGATCTGAGTAGAGAACTATGTTTCAAAATCTTTTTTTATTTCTTCAGAACTCTGAAATCATTGTTTCATGCCTTAGTCTCGTCTGTTATAAATAAGCCCAATTCTGTGCTTTAAATAGTATCCTCTTTTGTTTTGTCTTTCTTTCTATTCTGAAATTTTTATTTTTTATTTTTTTGGCTGGAGCTGGGTTTGAACCCGCCCCCTCCGGCATATGGGACCAGTGCCCTACTCCTTTGAGCCACAGGTTCCACCCTCCATTCTGAAAATTTTTATAACTATTACTTAATTATAAAATCCCTACAGTCTGTGCTACATTTACCCTATTTATGGCTCAGTGAATCGCAACCTGTATTTTTTTTAGAAGAGAAAATTTTTCTTTTATTATTTCTCTGATAATTTTCTCCTTTCCCTTATTTCTTTTTATAGTCACTAAAGATCATGTTACCCAGATGCTGAACCTGCTATATATTTCTTCTACCATCTTCAATATTTCTGATATGTTCAAGAGTTTCTTGACTTTATTTTTTCCCAAATCTATCATTTTAACTTTAATGCCATCTTTCATATTATTCAGTCTATAAAAATTTAATTCAATGATTATCATTTTAAGTTAATTACTCTGCATCCTCTTTTGTCCCAATAATCCATTCCTGTTTAATTACTGAAGTATTCTTAATAATCATTGAAACATTTCTACTTGTTATTTCTAATTAAAATTTTGTAGAATCATTTTTTTTTATCTTCAATTATCTATTTTTCTCTTAGCATCAGGTCCTCCATTTAAAAAAAATTTGTCTTCTTCCATTGTTGGTTTTGCTCCATGTTGAAAATTCTGGTTATTTGTTTGCGGCTATAGGCTACTCAGTATATCGGTTAATATGGTTTTCCGCTTCAATTGCTTTGGGAGTTTTACCCTAATAGGACTTGTCTTTAAATGAAAAGGCAAATGGTAGGTCCTGTGTGGTTTCGGAGGTTGTGAGTACAGGGTAGACAGGAAGGCCGAGGCCTCTCTAGCAATGGAGAAATTAACATATTTCTCTCCTGGGAAAGCTGTTCTTTGCTCATATTTCACTCCATGTTCATTTGAGGATGCAGTATTACTTCAATCTTGACTTCACTTTTCCTCTCCTGCAATGATAAAGACTTCTCTCCACCTATTGGCTCACATTCTACTGAAGAAAAATGCTCAGTCGCCGTGGTCTGTGGGTGCTGAGAAGTGGAAGATGGTGCCACCTGGGCCCAATCTCTGTTGCTTGCCGTCCTCCTCACTGGCCTTCTCTGGCTCTCTCTGTGTTGACTTTGAGCTTGGAGTTTCTCTAGGGCTATTTCTGGTAAGAATGTCCTTCTTTTCCTGGTTTGGGTCACTTTTTCTCAGTCTTCCAAGATTTTCTTAAAACCCTCCAGGACTGGCCTGCTTTCTTTCTTGCTTTATGATATCAGTCACCATGTTTATGTAAATCCTTTCATTCTAGTGGGTCTGGGGGAGAGGGGTGCTAGACCCACACAACCAGTTTGTCATTTTATACCTAATTTTCTGTTCTTAAAATGTTCTGTTAGGACATTTCCACGAGATGGGGTTTTATCCACTCCACCCCCCATCTTCTACTTGGCTTCTTACTTTCTCATAATGCTCTTCAAAAAATAAAAATGCACAAAAATAAAAAATAACTTTTCTCAGGTCAACAAATTTAGCTTTCTTTACCCCCTACCCTATCCTCAGCCTTTGTTTGCATTTCTGAAGATTCTCTGCTACACTTTGTCATCTGCTCAGGATCTCCCCAGATCTTGCTCCCATTCCTAATTTATTCACTAGGTTCTGCTATCAGGGGAGAGGGGAAAAAATATAGATTTCCATCTTCCAAGTTACATATTTTCTACTAGAGGAAAAACACAGCTATAGGTAATTTGAATTTCAAATATCATTTCCTTTCCTATTTTTATTAAACTAAACAGAAAAATCACGTAGGTGGACTTGTACATGATGAGGCAAGAAGTGGTTGTCAAAAGATAGAGGAAGAAAATTGTCATTTGATCCCTTCTTCATTCTTTCCAAACACGCGGACTCTGGGCTCTTTCGTTCGTAATGTTACCCAAGCTCTGTTCTGACTAAACAATCCCAAGCGTCAAGGTAAGTGGATGGTTACTATGTGTTTGTATTTGTTTCCTCTGAGAATTGTTCACCAGGTTTGTAGTCACCTGAAAACAGATTTTCCTATGTACTTTCTCTATATGGAGAAAACAGTAGGAGTGGAAAAAAAACACTTTGTCAACAGCTATCTAAACTTACAGAAGTAGGAGAGTAGGACAAAGGGTAACCACCAATTGAGGATACATATCTTAATATATAACAAGGTATTTTCCTCTTTTCATTTAGACACAACATTGTTTGGGCTCTTCCAGGAGATAAAGGATCAAATTAATTGAAATAACTCATTGACTTGAGCTGCCAACCCCAAATCCATCCTCCCTACATTTCTCCCTTTCTTGTTCTCTCTTTCCTTTCCTTCCCTCCCTCTCCCCTCCTTTTGTTTTCATTTTCTCCCTCCCTTCTTTCCTAGAAGGTTGAGAAGATGATGCCAGCATAGTGAGTTCTGACAAAAGTTCTCTTCCTAGATTGCAAGTGGTCACCTTCTCACTGTGTCCTAACAAAAGGGCTTTGTTTTGTTTTGTTTTGAGACAGAGTCTCACTCTGTCACCCTCAGTAGACTGCCATAATGCCATTAAGCTTCCAGCAACCTCAGACTCCTGGGCTCAAGCAATTCTTTTGCCTCAGCCTCCCCAGTAATTGGGACTACAGGTGCCGGCCACAATGTCCAGCTATTTTTAGAGATGGCATCTTGCTCTTGCTCAGGTTGGTCGCAAACTGCTTAGCAACCCACCCACCTCAGCCTTCAAAAGTGATAGGATCACAGTTGTGAGCCACCGTGTCCAGCGCCTGAGCACTTTCTGATATCTCTTCTACGAGCACACTAATCCGATTGTGAGAATCTTCTAAGCCTAATTTTCTCTCAAAAGTCCTATCTTCAAGTACCATTACCCAGGGCATTAGGGTTTCACAAGAACAACTTAGAGGGCTGAGAGGACATGATTCAGTTCAGAGCAGTAACTCCTGCAGAGATGTGGAGCATGGGTTTGAATAACGCAGGGTATACTGGAAAAATCATGTTGGGAGGGTATTCGTCAAGTGAAGAGTTAAGCAAGGCAACCAAAGATAGGATCAGTATTGATGAAAAGGAGATTAACTTTATAGATATTTCTAAGGTAGAAGCAATAGGTTTTGTTTCATTTGACATGAAGAATAAGAAAAAGGAGAGAATGTAAGTGTGAGGCGGCTTTAATTTATGGCTCCAGCATTTGCCGCTGGTAGAATCTCTAAGGTGGCTTCACCAGAGTATTTCACTCTCCATTTGTTAACTGTTTAGACTTGGTCACCAATGCTGCAGTGTTTCCTCAGCTTTCTGCCTTCAAGCCTAAATAAACGCAGCAGTATTTTATATGTCGAAGAAAAATTCTTTGGGTCTCAAAGAAGAATTTCCAACATAATCAATTTCCCTTTACCTGGGTTTAGAAATCATCCCCGTTTGCGCCAATCCCGTAGATCATGAGCAGGAAGGATCCCAGCATCGTGGAGAAGTCAGCCTGTGTCAGCCAGGGAGATGGATTAGGAATGCTGGCTTGTTGACTCTGAGTTGGATTTTATGTGCCTCTTTATAGGTTGAGAAAATGCAATGGGGCTTTCAAGGGGCCAGAAAAAGTCAGTAGGACCATGAAACTTCAACAATTTAGTGAGGTCATCGGAGTGTTCACAGAAGGAGAAATGGGAAGAGATGCAGATGATTAAATCCCCAGAGAAGAAGGAGAGAAAGTGAAAGAAAAGTTAGGTTTGAAGAGGCAGCTGGGTCAAGGACACAGAATGGGTAGCATTTGGTGAACAGCGAGTTTATTTCCTGGGGAAAACTTATGTTAAATTCTATTAGGAGGAAAATCCGCAGAAGACTGTAAAATCCCCATTGATTCCCGCAGGTATGTGCAGGTGATGCAGGAGAAGACAGAAGCAGTTTGCGATCGGAGCCCTCCTCCCAAATACGTCCCATGTCCCTCTCCTCTTTACAGCATGTACAGTCCTGTTCCTCTTTTCTCCTTCCCACAAATCTGTTCAAAGTAACATCAAAATACAGGCTACCGAGAGAGGAATCGAAAAAGCTTTGTGCTTCTCTTCCCCCACACTCTGCATCCTATCATTATTTCGATGTCTCATCAAGACATGTAAGGATATGTGTGCCTCTTTCAATATATATCTCCTAACCGTAGCTTCATAAAAGCAAAGACTGAATAAAATAATGCCTCTACCCCCCGTCTGAATGCCCAGCACAGTGCCATGTGAACAGAGAGATCTTACCACTAGCTCCTGTTCCGTTCTGACGGGGATGAATGCTAAAGAGCAATTTCATCATTGAACAATGGAGACATGTGTTTTGTGCATGGCTATTTGGATATCTAAAGTGGTAATATAACTTGAGTACTTAGGTTAGCCCTGAACTTTTCTTTTATGAACAGAAGAGAAAATCAATCCTGAAAAATTAATCCTGACGGCTCTGCAGCTATAGGTCAGTGGCTAGGGCATCAGCCACATACACCAGAGCTGGTGGGTTTGAATCCAGCCTGGGCCTGCCAAACAACAATGACAACTACAACCAAAAAATAGCCAGGCGTTTTGGCGGGCACCTGTAGTCCCAGCTACTTGGGAGGTTGAGGCAAGAGAATTGCTTAAGCCCAAGAGTTTGAGGTTGCTGTGAGCTGTGATGCTATGGCACTCTACCCTGGGCAACAGCTTGAGACTCTGTCTCGAAAAAAAAAAAAAATTTAATACTGACTCTAAGATGGTTTTTGCCCCGTACCTAGCTGAGCCTTGTATAAAGACATCTCTGTTCCATTGTGCTTTCTTCAACTCTACTATCTCACTAAAGATATTCCTCTAGAAGGGATTAGAAATACATGCATTTAATTTCATTTCATTAACTTCATTTACAATGTTTACATTATTTTTAAAAATCAACTGGGTGCAGTGGCTCACGCATGTAATCGCAGCTCTTGGGAGGCCGAGGTGGGTGGATTGCTTGAGCTCACAGGTTCAAGACCACCTTGAGCCAGAGCGAGACCTACCTGCCTACCTGTGGCAGGCACCTGTAGTCCCAGTTACTTGGGAGAATGAGGCAAGAGAATCGCTTAAGCCCAGGAGTTTGAGGTTGCTGTGAATTATGGCACCACAGCACTCTACCTTGGGTGACAAGTGAGATTCTGTCTCAAAAAAAAATTAAATAAAAATTATAATGTATAAAATTATATATTATATAGTATATAATGGTGTAAGACCAAAAAAGTGTCTTAAGCCATTATTTATTAGTAGTATCTTCGACTCAATTAAGTGGGAATTTAGTATCTACTTTGTGTCAGTATTTTGTTATTATAATTTTATTTCTTAAAATTCTTAAAATTCAAGTGGGCAGAAAACAAGGCATATATAGACATAGAAAATAAAGTCAAATAACCATATCTCATGCAATGCAAAAAAAGCAGCAAAATGAATCTTCCACCAGGAACAATGGAGATTTCACAGTGAGCCAATGAAAGCAGGAAGAATTCATGAATGTGGTTGCTTTTCAGCAGAGCAAACATTGAATAAGGGAAGAAAAAAGATTAGAGGATTCTGGAAGTAAGGCAAGGGCAGGGTGGAGAGTAAAAGCAAAGGTAAGGAAATGCGTATTACCCTGCTCAGAAAGCCAGGAGGTTCCAGCCAGCCACAGCGACCTGGCAGGGTTGGGAGAGCAGTGACAGACAGATTGATGGTGGGGGGAGTCAGCATATAAGTCAAGTGTTGAATGTATTTTCAGCTTTATTCAAAAAAAATAAAATCATTCAAACCTTCCAGCATAAATAATCCAGCCTTGCACAGTGAAACTCTTGTTAGGAGTGCCTCTATTACCACGTATAAAAGCTTCAGAGCAGAATAGAGCAATTACTCCACTAAGGTTTGGAGTCAGGGAGACCCTGCTCTGTTCCTTACTACTTACAAGTTATGTGATACCAGGCAAATTACTTAAACTTGCTGAACTTCATTTTCTGTATCTATAAAACGGGGATTGTATTACCTATTTCAAAAGCATGTTGTAAAGATCAAATTAAATTTTATGATGCATATACAGTTCACAGCCCAGCGTCTAATACACATTGGATAAATGCTGGCTGCTATTGTCACTGTGATTATTATTCCCTCTTGGTGACCCTGGAAAAGCTACCTAACTTCCCAGAGCTTCCTACACCTCAGGCTATTGTCAAAATCAAGTGAGAGAACATTGAGCTTCATTAGGTGCTTAATAAATTATAGCTATCGCCATTATTTTATTACAATCTCTTCACTATTATTGTTTCTCTATTATATCACTTGATGTGTAATGACAGAACATATTCAATAAATGTTTTTTTAAATAATAACTTCTTATTGTTGAGTGACTCTATAAAAATGTCACTGTGATAGAGGCTACTGAATATACACTGGTAAATTATAGCAGTTGTTGGCAAACTGCAGGAGGTGAGCCAAGTCCGCCCTTATGCTCCCTTTTGTAAGTTCAAGTTTATTAGCACACGGCCACACCTATTCCTTTAGTATAGTCTTTGGCTGTTTTTCATCTACAGCAGCAGAGTTAAGTAGTTGTGATAGCCTGTAGAGTGTGCAAACCCTAAGAATTTATCATACCGGCCTTTATAGTGAATGTTTGCTGCTCCCTGAATTAGAGCGTTGCTATCCTTGAGAAACATTTCATGTGGCAAACTATACTAAGAAAAGGCAAAAGTATCTAAGTCAGACTGTACATTTCATTAGAGAAGTTTATAGAGATTTCATGGAAGGATGAGTAGAATGTTTTCAGATGAAGCATTTGGAATTGCCTTTTATTAAAGCTGAAATTTGTTTTAAAATGTATCTGGTTATCCATTCACTTAATAAAAATCCACAAATAGCCTCCCATATGCCAGGCACTGTTCTTGGTACCTGGAATTTAGTCATGAGCAGAAGAATGCAAGACCCGACTTTCACGGAGCTTATATTCTAGCATGGCAGGCAATATACAATTAAACAAATAACTACATAATACATACAATATCAGTTGTATTAAAGAAACAGAAGCAAAATAAAGGGATAGAAAAAAGTGGATATAGTGGGTACTCAGGATCATTAGGTAAAAGTCTTTTGAAGAAGTGGTGTTTTACTTGCTCCCTGGGGGCATTTTCTGGGGGAAGAACATTTCAGGCAGAAGAACAACAGTAAAAAGACTGTCCCTGAGAATTATGTCTCATATGTTGACCGAAACCCTAGGGCAGTGCCCGTAGCTCAGTGGATAGGGTGCTGGCCACATACACCGAGGCTGGAGGGTTCGAACCCAGACTGGGCCAGCTAAAGCAACAATGACAACTGCAACAGAAAAATAGCTGGGCATTGTGGCAGGTGCCTACAGTCCCAACTACTTGGGAAACGCAGGCAAGAGAATCGCTGAAGCCCAAGAGTTTGAGGTTGCTGTGAGCTGTGACGCCACAGTACTCTACGGAGGCTAACAAAGTGAGACTCTGTCTCAGAAAAAAATAACAGAAGAAAACCTCCTCACTGGTACTTACTATGCTATAAACCTTTGCTTAGGAGCTGTAAGTGTTAAGAAACACATTATCTCATTTAATTCTCCCCAAAATTTTATGATATAAGTAATATCACCATTCTTATCTTGCAAATGTAGAATTTAGGTCTAGGGGATGTAAGTCACTAACCCGGGGCCACAGAACCTTCAGAGGGCAGCATGTGAGCCCAGGTAGATCTGACTCTGAAGCTCATGCTCTACATAATTATCTTTCACTGCCTTAAAGGGGATTTAGAAATTCAGCAGAGGCAGGCATGATTTCCAGATGCAGAAATAGAAAGTACAAATTTCTCTTTCTAACACACGGTGTATATGTATAAGGGAAAATTTTCTAACTTGGCTTTAATGTGGACTTTTTTTCTTTATTTATTTTTATTATTTTTTGCAGTGTTTGGCCGGGGCTGGGTTTGAACCCACCACCTCCAGTATAGGGGGCTAGTGCCCTACTCCTTTGAGCCACAGGCGCCGCCCTAATGTGGACTTTATACGGGAAATTAAACAAAGGAAAGCTCAGAATATGGGTTGGGGACACACTGCGGAGGGCCACAAGTCCTGGGCAGAAGGGTATTTTCTCATTTCACTTGGTGAAGGGCCGTCATTCAAGACTTTGAGGTAGTGACATAAGTGGAGCGGCACTCTGAGATCAGTCTGGCAACACTGAGTGTGGTGGATTTGTGGAAGGACGGCTGGACGCGGCAGGACTAACTCAGTATTTGTTGCATTAGACCAAACATGCTACAGTGAGGAATTCAACTGATGCAGTTGCTTTAGGATGGGGCAGGAGGGGAGGAAAGCAAGTTGCATTTCAGAGTCAGAATCTAGGTAATGTCACAACTGGCTGATATCGGGAAGAGAAAGAATTCAAAGATGACTGTGAGGTTTTAAGCCTGGAGGAGTGATGGGACCATGGATAGAAACGAGGAGGAGGAATGAACTGGTTTGGAGGTAAGAGGAGGACCTGGAGGTAGAGTACGTGGTAAGGAGTCTTGAGGAATGAAGAGGGAGAGGCTGGCCAGTGACCTCCACAAGGGGACTGGAGGGTGGGACAGGACGTGGTTGGGGAAGAAGTGAGAAGTGGCAGAAGGTAAGACAATAAAATCAGGGAAGCAGGAGTGTGAAATAAAAATGTAAAGGGCAAGAGAAACCACGCTCTGGGCGTGAGATAATAATGATGGCTCACACTCATCAAGGGTCAACTGTGTTCTGGGCATGAGTCGAAATGCTTTGCATGGATCCACGCAGGGGAAGTGAATTGGCCTCGAAGCTAAGAGAAATAGAATATCAAGAATAGAGACCTATTTCTAGAAATATCTCCCATCTGGCTGCCACTGGAGTAAAGCTGTCCATTCAGGGTTCTGACACCCCAACACATTCCAGGTCCACCCTGTGTTCCAGCTGGAGCAGTTCTGTTTCCATGTTCCGTGTAATCTCATCAGGAGAAATACAATGGGGCTCTGCTGCTAAAAATACCCTTAAGTCCATCAGCTTAGTGTTTGAGAAAGGAACGACCTCATGGGCAAACTTTCCTAGTGATGAGAAGGAATGACTGAGGTTATGGGAACAATCACAAACAGATAAAGAGCTGGGAGGAGTTACTGGATATTTAAGAAGAAAAGAAAGGCTATGAATAGTTCTTAGGGGAGTGGCATAGTAAATGGGCCAGGATGATGTCTTCAAATTGTTTTTTTGAGATTAGTATTCATGAATTTGAAGTGAGAGCAGTCAGCAAGAACCTGCTCTTTGTGATATTCTGGGACAGCAAACATGAAAAGATACTGTCCTTGACCTTAAAGAAGGGAAGGGATGGACCTTACTTTATATATACTACCTCACTTAATCTTCATTACAATGTTGCAAAGTGATTGATATATATGTGTGTGTGTGTGTGTGTGTGTGTGTATACACATACATAAACACATACTTACATATGTTGACCAAGAGATAGAATATTATAAAACAGGTTTATGAATACAGTCAGGTGCCAAGTAATGACATTGTGTTCAATGAGGGACCACATATATGATGGTGGTCCTATAAGATCATCATACCATATTCTTGCTGTACATTTCCTATGTGTTGATAAAGAAATGCTTACTATTATGTTATAATCTCCACCCTATTAAGCGCAGTAACATGCTGTTCAGGTTTGTAGTCTTGGGACACAGGCTGTAACATACAGCCTAGATGCACTGTAGGCTACACCAACTGGGCTTGTGTAAGAACAGTCCATGTGATATTCATGCAATGATGACATCATTTCTCAGAAAGTATCTTCTTTGTTAAATGACTGATGACTATTTGATAACATAATAGAGTGGGCAGCTTGGAAAAAGCCATTCTACTCAAAAGTAAAAAGGATCTGTGTTTCAAATGCTGATCTCTTTGATTCCAAAACCGACTCTGATGATCTATCAATAGTTTCTTCATCGCCACTTTTTGGGCCTTAATATTAAGTCATGCTGTAAAGGTGTGGGATTTAATAGCTCAACTATAGCTGGTAGTCTGTATCGTAGAGGTTTCCAAATTTTGTGATCATGTCACAGTTTTAATTAGGAACTAAAATTTCTGGGAGCATACCTAAGAATCTTATAGAGTTATTTCTTTCAAAATGTAGGAAATTATAAAGTATATATTATCATATTTCTTTCATTTGAATGCTCTTCATCATGGGGGTCACCACTGGAATAAATGTATTTACTTTTCTGATTATGTTTCTTTATATACTCAAAACTGCAATTGCCACTCATGTTTGAGTAAATTTTTGATTTTCCTCTGGGATCACCTTGATGTTGCATGAAGTGCCATCACCTGCCATTAATTTACCGAATGTTGCCCAGTAGGATCTATCTAACTGATATAGCAAGACGGGCTCAGTTTAGTATTTCATCTGACAGTGTAGCCTTAACCTAATATAGTATATCCACAGTTTTAATGAGGTCCTCTACCCAACATCGAAAGAGTCACACTCAACAGGTAAATCGTGAGGCGATTTTATTCCTTCTCTGCTATTCTTCAAACCTGCTCTGGGGACCTGGTGATGTCCCTGCTCTTGGAGGAAACTTCCAGAAGATCCCACAGCACTTCAACTTCCTTTAGGTGGCCTCATTCCAGGCCAGCTGTTTTCATGAAATACACTAACTTGCAACTTATATCCAAGTGTTCTCCCTTCCCGCAGGTAGGGCTTGTCTCAGCCTCAGAAGACAGTGCTGAGGAAGGAAAGGTAGTACTTGCCTGCCCCTTCCATTGCCTCTCCTTCTCTGATAGTAGGTGTTTCATTCCTCTATAGGTCCAGCCCAAGAGAAGAAGGAATTAGGAGGAAAGGACACAGTCTAACTTGCTTTAAAGATGTCAACACTCCCTGGATGCAACTCTTTTTCCTAAGCAGGGTCTTAAGAGTTTTTTAGAGAAAATCCAGAGCTTCTTGGCTATAGGCAATCCTGCTGCTCTGAGTATACACTGACCATTCTGTTCCTTACTCCTGCCCTCATGAGTCACTGTCTTTTAGAATTCACCTGTAATGGTTTGTTTTGTTTTATTTGTTTGGTTTCCTTGCTTAGTCATTTTGCTCTGAGATGAAAGACATTGGGAGTCTTTTAAGAAACTCTATTGTCCATTTTTTCATATGCTTAGGGCCATTTGTCTAACTTCTTTTGAAAAACATCTGTCCATGTCTTTTGACCCCCCCCCTTTTTTGCAGTTCTTGGCCAGGGCCAGGTTTGAACCTGCCACCTCTGGTATATGGGACCAGCGCCCTACTCCTTGAGCCACAGGTGCCGCCCATGCCCACTTTTTATATGGGCTTGTTCCTTTGTTTGTTTTTCTTGCCGGCTTGTTTAAGTTGTTTGTAGATTCTGGATATTAGCCCATTACCAGATGTGTAACTTTTGAATATTTTTTCTTATCCTGTAGGTTCTCTATTAGCTCTGTCGATTATTTACTTAGCGGTGCAGAATCTTTTTAATTTAATCAAGTCCTATTTATTTTTATTATTGCTGTAGCTGCCCCTGGTGTCTCAGTCATGATGTCTTTGCCTGGATGGATATCTAGAAGAATTTTCTCTACATTTTCTTCTGGAATTTATATGCTTTCATGCCTTACATTTTAGTCTTTGATCCATCTTGAATTAATTTTTGTGAGTGGTGAGAGACAGAGGTCCTATTTCATTCTTCTGCATGTGGCTACCAGATTTCCTGAGCACCATCTATTGAATAAGATTTCTTTCCTCAGTGTGTGTTGTTGTCTGCTTTGTTGAAAATTAGTTCTCTGTTGGTAGATGGTTTTATATCTGGGTTCTCTCTTCTCTTCCATTGGTCTCTGCCTCTGTTTTTATACCTATGCCATGCTGTTTTGGCTACTATAGCCTTATAGCATTGTTTGAAGTCTGGTGATGTGATGCCTGGAGGTTTGCACTCAACATCTCTAATCATCAAAGAAATGAAAATGAAAAACATGATGAGATACCACCCTACTCCCATTAGGATGAATTTTATGAAAAATTCCAAAAACAATAGCTACTGGCATGGATGCAGACAGAAACTAACACTAATACACTGTTAGTGGGACTGCAAATCAGTTATCATGCCTATGGAAAACAGTACAGGCATCTCTTAAAGAATAAAAGTAGAGCTGCCATTCAATCCATCAGTCCCATTACTAGTTATCTACCATAAGGAAAATAAATCATTTATCAAAAAGATACCTGGAATATAACATCTATTTCAGTAAAAGTCACAAATGCAAAGATGTGGACTCAACCCAAATGCCCATCAGTTCACCCAGCCAGAAGGAATTAATGCCTTTGCAGCAATTTGGAAAGGACCGGAGACCGTATCCAAAGCGAATACCTGAAGAATGGAAAAACAAACACCATGTGTGCTCTGTAATAAAATGGAACTAACTGATAGGCCCTCAAGTGCACAAAGGGAAGGAAAATTAGTTGGAAATCAAGAAACGGGAAGGGGCAAGGAGAGAAGGGCCAAAAACCTACGTACAGTTACAGTGAACACTCTTTGGGTGATGGGCACATTTATAGCTCTGACTCATCATGTAACAAAAACATTTGTACCTTAATATTTTGAAATAAAATGAAATGAAAAAATGCAATATAATATAATTGACATATAAAATAAAACGATATTGTGTCAGCCTTCTCCCAAGGACGACCTGGTGTATGGGACACTCACGCACCTTTGTGGGACCGACGGAGAAGTGACTCCCAGTGTGTCTTCCTTCCCTTAACTCTTCCATCTGAGGCCAAAACTCTGAGGGGGGTATATTTCAACCTCCCTAAAATGTACTCTTGAAGCCTATTTCACTCAAGGGAGCAGGTAAAACTCTATGGCACTCCAAAAACTCTTTCTACAACATTCTGACCCTTATCCAACCTCTTGCTCTTACAGAAACTGGAGGTGGGAGATTGTTAAAATTGTTCTAACTTGTCTCACGATCTTTTAGCATGTCCTGATTAGGTGGAGTAGTTCTTTGGCTTAGAATATAAGATAACTAGGTTTCTTTATATTGTTCTCAATCTTTGGGACCTGAGCAGAAATAAAGACTGAAAGAGTTCCTGCCATTTTGTCACAATGTCGGATATAAAAACATTGGAAACACTGGTAACCACTTGGTAGCACACTTTGCAAGGCTTGTGGCCTTCCTGCTTCCTAGTTATAAAATACTCTTCGGCTCACCTGGCAAGTCTCTCTGGAAACATCCTCTTCTATTTTGGTACCTTTTGCAACACCTTTGCCTCGCACTTATTTGGTCTCCCTTTCCCCCAATAACTTCTGTTTTTATAACATTTCCACCTTTCTTAGATTTTAGCATCACTAATAGTTCCCGAGGATATTTACTCAATAACCTCAAACCCATTCAATGTTTTCCAGCACTAAACTAAAGGATTTGCCTCCTTTGTACACTGTGAAAATTATACTTGGAAAAGGTTTTCCATACGCTCCCACCACTGCGTCTATTTGTTTACTTTACATCCGTGCCCAGCAGCTTTGCCTTTTCTTCTGTTTCTGGAGATGAATTGCTAACACTCCTCTTAAGACCATCACCATTAGCACCTCCTATGCCCCCCCCAAACACCTGTGCTTGAAATCTGACTCCCTCACTGGCTCATAGATATCCCTTTAGTCAATATCGTCTTATATTAACCATCTTTCTATTTCTTTCAGCATTAGAGACATAACATAGAATATGTCATCTTTTTAAAAAAGTAGGAAAAACCCATTTCTGACCCATATTCCTTTCTGGCTACAATCCCGTCTCTTTGATCTCTTTCCAGTGGCATTTCTCAACTGTTGTGTGTCCTCATTGTTGCCAATTCTTCCCTTCCCATTCTGCCTTGACATCAGGTTTTTGTCCCTTTCTTTCCACTGAAATAGCCCCTACCAAGTTCCAAAGACCCCCAAGTTGCTAAGTTCCTAGATCAGTGATACTCTTTTTAGTATTATTCCTCCTACTCCCTGTCAAGGGAAGAAAATGAAAGGAACTCTCTACCCGGGCTGCCCAGGCCTCTCTTCCTGGGCTCTCCTCTTACTTACCTCACTGGCCACTACAACTAATTCCATCTCTGACTCTGTTTTTCTCTTTACTTTTCATTTTATCTATTTTTTAAATCTCCCTGGTATTAAGTGATGAAAGACCTTGGGCTCTTTCTTTAAACCTCCTTTCTGTCTACATGCACATCATACATGTTATGTGATCACAGCAAATCTCAGGCCTACAAACCTATTCTGATGCTTCCCAACATTATACCTCTTGCTTGGCTCACTCTCCAGAACAACAGATTCATATATTCAACCACCTACTTCTCATGTCAGCTAGGATATTTAACAAGCATCTCAAACTAAACATGTTCGAGACAGAATTACTGATTTTTCTCTGAGAGCTGCCCTTCCTACAATCACGCCAATTTTGCTAAAATAAGCGCTATCCTTCCAATTAGCTCAGGCTAAAAATCCTGGAACTATCCCTGACCAATCCCTTCCCTTAGGCCTTACCCTTAAATGATAAGTAACTTCTACTTAACATCCTTAAGTGTTCCTGAGTATTAGAGGTTCTGCACCAAAAAGCTCATCAGGAATCTGTTTAACATTATTTCAACTGGAAAGAAGGTACAATGAGCTATGTCAAAACAGAAGCCCTCAACTAAATTTCTAAAGTATGGCTGAAATACTGGAAAAGTTGTCAGGTTGTGAAATGGGTTAAAATATTTTATGGTAAATAATATTCATCAGAAAAAATGCAAACAATATTTACAACAAAAATTAGACAGTTCTCTGTAACACATTTATTTACCAAGCAAGGTGGACACCTCCAGCTTGGCAAAAGTTGAGAAGGAGAAAAGGAAAAAGATTAAACCTGTGTTTGTCACTTGCTGTGGAAGGCCACGGTACTGACAATTTGGGTGATGAATGGATGATTTTAGGCAAGTTACCAGACTCAGGGTAACTAGTAGAGTTTCCTCATCATTTGGGTATTTTCAGAGATGTTTGAAAAGTTAAAACATTACAAAATATTTGGCATGCTTAGATAAAACATGCAAAATGAAGCTTTACTTACATTTTTATTATTTTTTAAACAGAGCTATAAGAAATGGCTTTAAATTATAAAACTTTTCATCCTTATATTTAAGGATAATGGTTATCACTGCTTCTAAATATGACTATTAGGCCTTTCAGCATCATTAACATCCATAATGCATATCCTCTTTTTAGCAATTAATCATTTCCATAATATCTACAGACAAGTCTGATCTTTCAGCAACATTTTTGATTTCAAGTTGAGATTTCTCCTGCAGATCATATTTTTTAACATTTTGTCAAGTTTGGGGGTGCAAATATTAATTTTCCTATACTAGTATGGTCTTAAAAATTATTGGAAAATGTATGCACACTGTGGATAAAGGTACTAAAAAAAGATAGGAAATACTTCTGATAGGAAATAGTCATTGAGGTGATTTTGTATAGGAGGATATGCTTGTCTATTTAAAATCTAACCACTTCTTTCTACGTAACAACACTATAAACGTTTCCAAACTTCCACCCCTTCTCTCTGGACTATCCAAGGGCCTTCTAGTTATTCTCCGTACTCGCCCCCGTCAGCATATGATCAACACAGAAGCCCAAGTGATCCTTTTAAACATAAGTCATTCTGCTCTGAGTTTTGTATTGAATCCCATTTACTTAGAGTAGTGGCCCAAGTCCTTGAAAAATCCTCTGACTTCTCTGCCACAGTATGCCCCTAGCCACTCTATTGAACCCACACTGGCCTATTTGCCTGTCCTTGAATAGTCCAAGCACAAGTCTGCCTCAGAACCACAGTACTTGCCTGGAACACTTTCCCCATGGTACCTGAACACCTTGCTCCCTCACTTCTGATTCAAAGGCATTCCCTGACAGTCTATATTAATAGCAATAGAATTCCCTTCCCCATATCCCATTCTCCTTCACCCCATTTGTTTGTTTTAGCAGTACGTACCATCACATAATATACACATGCACATGGAAATTTGTAATGTCTCACTCCCTCTAGAACACTTTGAGACTAAAAGGGACTCTATTTATGATCATGCCAAGATTCTAAGTTCATTCTCTATTGCTTCCTGTGAGAATGGAAACTCTAGGAGGGCAAATACTTTATCTCTTTTACTCACAGCTGCACAACAAGATTCCCAGAGCATCTGACATGTAGGGAATAGTGAAAAATCTTCTGTTTAAATGAATAAATCAATGACCAAGTATGCTGGTTCAATGTCTAGTCTATTTAAAACAGAATGATGAAGAATGATCTATTAATTTTCCCCAGGGAGCACCCTTCTCTGTCCACAAATCCATGCTTCACTATGAAGTTATTTTCCAGGAAACACACAACTGGAGTTTTGACTCAAAATAAGGCTGTCAATCTTATTCTAATCTAGAGGAATTTAACTGGGGCATGCTAATTTAGAATTCCATCTAAAATACTAAGCCAATGTATGCCCATCTTTTAAGTAGATAAAATGTTAGGGTTCAAAATAAAGAATTTCTTATAAATTCGGAGTTTTGCATTCCATGATATAGTAATGTATAATTTTCAGGAGGTGATTATAGCCCTCTGGTTTAAACTCTGGTATGTTACATTCCACGAAAGCCAAGTCCTTACTCATCTCAGTTTCAGAACTGAATATCAATTTTTTTGTAGTGATGCTATAGACTCCATCAAACAGACATATGAAGCTATTTATTCTTCTTTATAGCGAATGAAATCCAAACATGTTCACTCCCTATCAGTAATGATGAATGGAATTTCCTAGATAGACATTACATAACTTTAATTCAAATAAGACCACCTTCTTTATCTAGCATGTTTGGTTTGGGCACAAAAAATTAAGACTGAGGTTGAGATGCCTGTGCACAATTATAACAGATTTTAAAGGATTATTATATATTTCACCTGGTCTAGGTTCAAAGTGAATACATAATCCCTTTCGTAGTAGAAGTTCATTAACTTTACTAGACTTTGTGCGGTAATAAGCACAAATCACTGCCATTTTCTCTTCTGGTACCTGCAGTATTTAAAATATAATAGGACACTTTTATAACCAAAGACATTGAGAAAGACACACCAACACAAATAAATGAGAAAAATGATCCTAAACATATTACAATGTTATTCTATGAAATGTTTTAGTCTTAATAAAAGAAACATTTTAAGGACTACTGGGAGGTAACTGTGGAGGTAACTGGGAGGTAACTTATTTCACTGTGAAATAAGTCTGAATTCTTATTATTGTGTGTATGCACGTAAGCCTCCACCACTCTTGAAGACATCATTTCCAGAAAGAGTTTATAGTACCAAACAGATGGAGTGCAACAAGGTGCATTCATTTAAAAATGCACACAAATACATGTGAGCATCTGCCCAATTTTTGTGGAAATCTTTCTGAAGCACCATAAATCTTTTTCTCTTTGTATTTTTATAGAATACATGTGAATGATGAAAATTCTACTGAGTAAAAAAATGGCTTATTTAAAATGTTTACAGAATTTTATGAGTGGTTGCATATTGCATAAAATAATTCAAAAAAAGATTATATCCCATTTATTACATTCAATGATAAGTCTTGGAGACAACCTAATTTCAGTAAGAAGTTATCACTCACGGGAGTTACTACAATGTAGGATTGTAACTTATATAAAAACAAACTTAACCATTTGTTTTCTGAAGTCTTCCCACTACCTAATAGTGTAATTGTCACTTCATTAAGCCTAGTCTTGGTTGTTTTCATTGATTTTTTTTGCCTTACCCTATCTAATGCACAGAAAATATTCTTATCTGGAGATATTAGGTTGCAAGAAATATACAACCATAGAAGTAACTTGGGAAGACCAGTAAAGAGGGTTTCAACGATGAAAAAAAATCTAATATATAATAATTAATATTTGCTCCTTTCCAACTTTGACTTGCTTATGATTTTGCATAGCTATGATATTGACACTTGACCCAGTGTTACATCACCCTTGAGATAAGTATCTAACAACTGACGAAATTTCCATCTCATAGTTCCACTTCTCATGAAAGAGCATTTGATTTGTTGCTGGCCAGGTGACCAACCTCTTCATTGCCCAGGCGGAAAATTGACAATAGTCATATAATACCTCAAAGTCCTTTTTACATAGGCTGTATGCAGTTCAAATTTGCTACAACTCCCTCCTTAAAATGGACAAGTGAAACCACTATATCCGGAATAATGACCATAATTATCCTACGAAATATTTCTATATAATATCTATTTCACTTTTACAAGTAGATTTTTAATCTGAAAGAGCAGCTGTCAAAGTTTTGTGATCTGGTACAAAAATTATTGCATAGACATCTCCTGTAATTTGAAAATATATATGAATATTAATGGATTATCCTAAGAACATGTTATGATACAAATAGAAAATATCAGTTGTAAAAGGATAAAATAAATTTTTATATAAATTGAAGTTCATTATTTTCCCTTCATCTTCATGATGAATCCACTTTTCCACATTCAATACCTTATATATTTATGTAATTAACAACCCCATATATCATATTTGACATGTGTCAAGCCCCATTCTAAATGATTTTCAGATGCTAACTCTTTTAATCTTTGTAACCACTCTTTGAGAAAGGCACTGTTATTATTTTTATTTTACATATAAGGAAATTGACATATAGATGGTTAAATAATAGGTCTAATAGTTTAGTGGGACCACAAAGATTGTAGTCAGTAACTACCACCCTGTGCTTCCTCTTTTTTTTTTGTTGATTTCTCATTGTTTGTTCTGCTTAACTTTGCAAATGATTTGAAATGTATGGGTTGGTTTTTGAAAGTGATTTCACTTGTATAATATACATATATATTAATATTCTTCAAGAAGTTTTCCTCTTGATTGATTATTTTTTACTGTTTTTATAAGAAGCTAACATTTTAATTGTTAAAAAGTTTTAACAATACTTATTAATTTACTTAGTAGTTGTAAATCTAAGAATTGCATAGATGTATATATGGGAAATCTCAAAGTTTTCTTTTTTTATTAAATCATAAGCACACAGATATGTATACATTAATGAGCGTATGGGGTACAATGTGCTGATTTCATATAGAATTAGGCACATTTACATCACACTGGTTAATATACACCTCATCTCATTTAATAAATTATTGTGTTGAGACACTTATACTCTGTCCTTAATAGATCTGGCATGTACCCTTGCATTATGCACCATAGGTGTGATCCCACCATTCACCCTCCCTCGATCTGACCTCCCCTCTCCCATCCCATCCCCCCACCTCCCACCTTCATCCTGGGACATAGTTGTGATCTATTCTTCAAATGAAAGTGTGAGTGATTGTACATTGGATGGGGCTGAAACATATCCTACTTAGTAAAGTATCTCAAGAATGGAAGAAAAAATATCCTATGCTTCCTCCTAAGAATAATCTGCTTCATCTCTTTGTAATTTATTTCCTTTCTTTAGGTTATACTTTACATCACACTCTCTTCTACTTGCTGTTACTCCTTGTCTCATTAGAAGGAAATAGGTCTTACAGCATTGACAAAGCAATCAGTGAGAACTCCAGAAGTCAGATTACAACAGAGAAAGAGAAATTGTGGAAAATCCTCAAGTATACCACTGTAACAATCAGAGTGACGACATTCCTTGGTGGATAGTTCTTGGCATGTGTTTTAAGAAGAAAAACCCAGCAGACAACATCTTGGGCAGCATCTTTGCCACCTTTCCTGACTGTGCTGTCTCCTGGGCACCTTCACACGACTTGCTTAAAATATTTCTTTATTTCCACAAGCAAAGAGGTGCTTCATACTTTATGCGTGGGGTGATGTCAAACTAATTAGAAATTTACTGTCTCTATTTTCATAGTAGAAATATGTGAGAGTTGCTCCGTAAATGGTTAGATAATTCAATAAAGACGCCCCCACCCGCCCGTCACCAGAAGAGTGCTAGTGGTGTTTTTTGCATATTTAGTTTTTCTTTTGTCTTTTTTTTCTTTTGGGGACAGAGTCTCACTTTGTCACCTCGGTAGAGTGCTGTAATGTCACAGCTCACAGCAACCTCCAGCTCTTGGACTTAGGCAATTCTCTTGCCTCAGTCTCCCAAGGAGCTAGGACCTTGGGTCCTAGTACCTGGGTGCCCGCCACAGCGCCCAGGTATTTTTTGGTTGCAATTTGGCCAGGGCTGGGTTTGAACCTGCCACCCTCAGTAAATGGAGCCAGTGCCCTACTCACTGAGCCACAGGCTCTGCCCTCTCCTTGTGAGTTCTGAAACTAAATTGCTTGGAGGAAAGAACATTTGTTGTTCTAAGTGTTTCCGTGGTCCTCTGCAGAGGTCCAAGTCTTAGCTTGAAAGGATTTAGGCAGTGATTTTTAAAACTGGGTAATAAGTGCTTAACCTATTGGTTCATTTCCAAGAATATATACTGGGGAGAAGTTGATACTGCCCCACTTAGCCTACCTGCAGTAGGGAACACTGGATGCAATCTTTTTCCCACCCGGCAACTTTTATTTATTCTTATTTTGTCTGGAACCCACTTCCAATTCCTAAGTACATCTTTTCATCTTTACTATGTAATCCTGAGAATCTCTCTTAGTTTGTAATGTAGATCATTTTAGGAGTACCATGAGGAGGTGGGAATCACTTCCTGGTGGTTCCTTATGATTTGTATGACTTTTTACTCAAATCCTCTGACTTTGAATCTTCCCTTGAGTAACCTCTCTGTTCTCTTCTTGTGTTATGAAGGAAAAGGAACACCTCAAAGATGTGAAATTCCTTGAAATATCACCTGAGGCAGGGAGTCATTATCAGACCTCTCTAAGTTTGTGGATGTTCTGAGTTTTCAGTAAATCCATATGAATGGAATTGAACTGCTCATGTAAACAGTGGCCTTCTGCTAATCTGAGTGGAGAGAAAAGTCATACAAGGTCGTGCTCCTGCCCAAAGGAGAAAAGCCACCTGCTTGCATTTCAGAAAGATATGGCACCCTTTAGGGGAGGGGGTAAAAGCAAGCCTGAAGGGTTGAGAAATTGAATAGTTTAAGAACTTTCCTATAGGTTTCAAGACCTCTCCATGGTTTTTCCTGTAGGAATTCATCTAGTGATGGGAGTAGTCTGTGAATAGGCACTGGTTTCAGATCTTTGACTCCCTGCAAACAAATTCTACAAAGTGTGGTCCCCAGAAGCCAAAGGTCGCTTCAGGAAAGGTTGCCTTTGATATGTATATAACATGGGACCTGAGAGACACAATATGAAGTTCACACTCTATTCCATACTAATAAAGTGCTATAATAAATGATTAATTTTTAAAAAAGAAAGTTGAGAAGCCCACAGGGAAGGAAGGCTATCAGGCCTGCTCTGGCAGGTAGTCAAACTCCAAGAAAGAAAATAATGTGGCTACAATGGAATGGAAACAATAGAAATATGTTCTACATGCTAAAGCAAAGGTGTTGAGTTTTAAGAGAAAAAAGAGCCATGATTTACAAGGATGCAAAACCAATCCCCTGACATGGGAGTTGGCCAAATTCTAATACTCTTGTCTAAGATATGGAAAGTGTAGTCCCTGAGGACTGCAGGACAGAAACCAGGAGGCATCTCTCCCAAAAAGTACATCTGGACGGTAAGTCTTCCCACATAATGCAGTTACATTGCTCATAGGAAACTTTCCTTTACTTACTCAATAAACACCTGAAGAATTTCTAATGTTTATGAGGCTCTGTGATAAGTAAAGACACAAAGATGAAGGGACTGGACAGTTGCCCTGACTGCAAGAATCTTATCATTCAGTAGGGAGACTAACCCACAAAACAGTGAGAAAAGGCCACTGGTCCAAGGATCCCTGAAGATGGGAAACAATCTACAGGTCATGGTCGAGTTTTACAGATGACTGGGGACTTGCGCTGAGACTTTAAACATCATTCGAATTTTCTTACTTGTTGGGAAATGAGATTGCATTTTAGCCAAAGGGACTAACGTGTAGCAATGTACAGAGGAGGAGATTGCCTGGCCCGCCTCAGAACATATGAGGAAGACTGGAATTCAAAGCTATGAGCAGAACACCAAACCCTTGACAGTGTGAAAAAAATGAGTGCTTGTCAATTTCTTATTCCGTGGAGTTAGCGCAGGCTGCTTTAAATCCATTAGAAGTCTAAATGCAAGAAAAAAGACATAACAATACATATATAAATAAATAAATATAAATAAATAAAAGTCTAAATGTAATTCTTGTAAAAACAAAGACGGATACATGGATAGATATATGAAATAATTAAGGGACTATTCTGTGGTTCAGATGGTCTCAAGGAAAAAAAATTTCCCAATCCATAAATTCTTTAAGAGAATAAGCAGTGACCATGCATTAGAATTCAATGGAATTATTGTTACATAAGTGACAAAAATTGGAAATCTGAAGTGTTTTGTCAAGCACATGCCGTCTTCCTGACTAAAAGTTATTGTATCCTGAGTATTTTCAAACATATATAAAAGCAGAAAATGTGACGATTCTCCATGTAACCGTGACTATTTTGTTCCACTTGATTCAGCTGTGTTTTAATCTTTGCTGAAGTTTTCCAAATCCCAGACCTCCTTTCATTTCACCCGTATGTTTCAGCATATATCTATTTTTAAAAAACTGATATTCTCCTTGACAATGATGAGGCCATTATCACACCTAAAACATTAATGATAACTCACTGGCATCATCTAATGCACACTGCCTGAGCAAATTTCCCTGAGAGTTTTATAAAAATGTCCTTTTTGTGTTGGTTTATTTGAATTAGAATTCAGGTGAGATCTACCCATCACATTTGGTTGTTTTAACTTCAAGAAGTCCCTTGTCCCCCATACTTGTTTTCCTCACATTATGGCTTCAAAATAGAAACTGGTTTATTTGTCCCAGAGAACGGCTCATTTTTGGATTTACATATACTTTTGATAATACTATTTAAGTTTATATTTGTATTTTTCTTTATTTTCTATTTTTTTCTGCAAATGGAAGTGAGCTCTGGAGGCTCGATTAAATACACAGTCAACTTATTTTGTGGCAAGAACATTCCATTAGCAGTGCCGGTCCTCAGGAGACACAGGAATGTCTGGCCCTCCTTCACTAATGATGCTTAGCTGATCAGTAGCTTCAGGTGGTGACAGTTGATCCCTCAATGTAAAGTGCTTCTTTTACCGATTGTCTATTTCTTCAGAGATCATTGTCTCAAGCGATTATTTCATTGCGGTTGCCAAATTTTTGTTTTCTAATTCCTTCCATATTTAATAGCTGGCATTCTTCTGCAGAAGAAAAGAAAAAAAAATTGTCAAATGGAGCTATTTGCTTACCTTAAAATATACCTACTTAGTATAGTAAAGGTGGACTCATGTTTAACTATTTCCTTTTAATTGCTAATATCATAACGAAGGGTTAGTACTACTCACTTTTTAAAACAGAGCCACTTAATATTGTTCCGTCAGAAAAATGATTAATATATTAAGAAAAAGAGCAAGAAAGTTTGAGCTCAACCCTATTTCCCTTCTACATTTGACACTTCTGAAAGTAAAATGTGAAACTGTTAAACTTAACTTAGGACCGTATTTAGTGAAGTTACACGTGGAAATACATCCGTAATAAAATCTTAAACCATTTATTTTATAGATATAACTTTGCCAATAACCTGAAATATATTCGTAATGACCTATTTTATTATTCTTTACAACTCTAAAACTTTTATAATGGTATGACCGTATGGAAGACCCTAGCCTGTGGTCCCACCCCTCTAACAGAAGCTTAGAAGATAAAGGAGCCAGAAAGGAAGCCATCCTTTTCTATACCTCAATTGTGGAGAATGTGAGAAATATAAAATTTAATAATAGAGAATTCATAGTACATGGTGTGTACTCAAAGAGCTGGCAGTGCTAATCTTTTACTCTAATCTAGAGAGCATAAAGATTTGGGTGGTTTCATAAAATGGTTTGGGAACCCTGCTCAATTGCATTTCCTCCAAATGGTATCATGAATAATTTGGCATTCCTGCCCTCGCTTTCCACCTCCCCATGAAGAAAGTGTATAAAAAATATAATTCGAAAAGCAAGATCATAAATTTCTCCTCCAAAAGATAAGCAATTTCACCTAGGTACAAAATAGCTACAAGTATTGTTTTTAATCCTGAATATTAATGTGTTGTGAAAAAAGCATGAGCTCCACAAGCAGATGGATCATCAGCAAGGGGATTAAACAGCCCTCGAAAGGCTCTCCAAAGGGCCATTAAAAATTGTCAAGGAATCGGAAAATTCCATGGCAAATGACCCAAATGACTTTGAGAGATGAAAAATAAGGAGGCTGAAATAGCAAAATAATAATCGTCCTCGCTTCTTACATAATAGCTTTCTTGAGAGAATTCTGAAGCACTTTCGAAACATTAATCCAATAATTTTTGTCATTAATCTACACAGCACAAGGGAGCCTTTTATATCATTTCTCACTGAGCACTTGGGGGAAACTAAGGCTTAGAAAGACAAAGATGCTCTGTGACTTTAATAGATTTGCTCCTGATGTAGGAAAAAGTCAGGGCTAGAAGAGAACTCTCCAAGAAAAAAATATATATACAATCTCATTTTTTCTACTCTGCTGTTACTAGATGGCATTGATTCAGAATTAATTCGATGTGTTATATAGGAAGCAGACATAAAAATGTTGTCAATAGTTATCCGGAAGTTGAGGGATTCACTAACTCAGAAGCAAACACACCTAACAGGGACACTGGAGAGGATATTTACTCCACGTTGGAAAAGTATTTGCAAAAACTGTATTTTAATGGAAAGATAAAGAATCACACGCAAATACGTTTTGTTAAGCAATTATATTATGTTCTAGAATAGTACTCAAGCAGCCAGCTCGATAAAATAATATAGAACAATTCTAAACAAAAAATAACTGGGTGATAATGAAGAAGGATCCAGGTAACTAAGACCAAATTTCAGGGAGAATCGCAACCTTCTAGTAATGAATTCACAGCTTCTTTGATACAAACTCACAGTTTAATATAAACAGCAAGGCATCCGAGACTCACAAACTGCTGCTAATGGAAGTAAACCAGGTAAGGAACTCTGCAGGGGAGAACAATAAAAACCAGCAGTAACAGGGGAAAAATTCCGTTTGTGGAAGAAATCGTAGCAATACCAAAGAGCATTATACAACAGACAGAACAACGGCCCAGTAAGGGGAAAAAGAGCATGCTCCCCACTGTTTGTGAAGAAAGGCAAGTGGGTGAAAGAAAAACCTGTGTGCTTTTAAATCGCATTTCTAAAAAATAAATTTCTTAACTCCTAAGAGAATTTTTTTTTTTTTTTGAAAAAGAGTAGCACTTTATCGCCCTCGGTAGAGTACCCTGGTGTCATAGCTTACAGCAACCTCAAACTCTTGGGCTCAGGTGATTCTCTTGCCTCGGCCTCTGAGTAGCTGGGACTACAGGCGCCCACCACAATGCCTGGCTATTTTAGAAATGAGATCTCACTCTGGCTGGGGCTGGTCTTGAACCCGTGAGCTCAGGCAATCCACCCACCTCGGCCTCCCAGAGGGTTAGGATTACCGGTGTGAGCCACCACCCATAGCCCTGAGAAAATATTATTTCATATGTGATATTAATAAATACTAGGAACTACATGCTGGGAAAGTTGTCTAACTTTCAGTGTGAAGCTGTGTGTGTGTAAGTGTGTACTGTAGTGCTTCTTATTCCCGGGTGACACTCCAAGGCCCCCCAGGCGACGACTGCAATTGCAGAAAGTACTGAACTCTGCCTACACTGTTGGTTTTTTTTTTTTTAAGAGACAGAGTGTCACTTTGTTGCCCTTGGTAGAGTGCTGTGGCATCACAGCTCACAGCAACCTGCAACTCTTGGGTTTAGGCGATTCTCTTGCCTCAGCCTCCCAAGTAGCTGGGACTGCAGGTGCCCGCCACAACATCTGGCTATTTTTTTTTGTTGCAGTTTGGCCCGGGCTGGGTTCAAACCCGGTACCCTTGTTATGTGGGGCCAGTGCCCTACTCACTGAGCCACAGGTGCCGCCCTACACTGTGTTTTTACCTATATATACACACACCTATGATCGAGTCTAATTTACAAAATAGGCACAGTGTGAGGTTAACAATAACTAATAATAATACAAAACAATCACAACAATATGTGGTAAAAAAAAATGTGTGAAATAGTTTCTCTCTCTCAAAATACAATAGCACCTCCACAGCTGACCACCCTACATGGACCAGCTCCTTACGTTGACCTAACTGTCACAGACGGGGCATGCGCCTCAGGTACTCGTCAGCACAGCGGGTCCAGCTCCTCATGTCATCCTCCTCCGTATGACGACCAGCCTGTACAGAGGTTCTACTTCTGAATCTTGTTGCACTGCACTTACCTACTTCCAAACGTGGTTAGCCGCAGGTAACTGAAAACTGCAGAAAGCCAAACAGCAGACAAGGAGGGTGACTATATACTAAAGGGCAGGGGGTGGGCGAAGAGAGTGAAAACTGAGGGGCTGATGACAGTTAGTCTGTGCTAGTACTGAGGACTCCAAGTACTGTCCCCACAGAGAAGGAGAATAAATACATTTCTGAAAGAATTGGATATATTTTAAGTAAGGAAAGTAGTAATCACTGTAAGTAAATTCTAAAAATTGTTAGGCCTCATTATGCTGATCCATAGTTTGTGTATTGTTTTTATTTATAGTTTTTTTTTTGGCGGGGACAGAGTCTCACTCAGTTGCCCTGAGGTTGAGTACTCTGGCACCATAGCTCACAGCAACCTCAAACTCTTAGGCTCAAGCAATCCTCTTTTCCCAGACTCCTGAGTAGCTGGGACTACCAGCACCTGCCACAATGCCTGGTTAGTTTTTCTGTTTTTAGTAGAGATGGGATCTTGCTTTGTTCAGGCTGGTATCAAACTCCTGAGCTCAGGCAATCCACCTGCCTGGGCCTCCCAGAGTGCTGGGATTACAGGGGTGAGACACTGTGCCTGGCCTTCTTTCAGAATTTAACATCATAACTCTTGTAAGGCCTGGGACCTCTGGAGGTCTCTATCTCCATTCCGAAGCCCAATCAGAAAATGACATTTTCCCTTAGTTGGGAAAAGTATCCCAGTGCAGTGGAGATCTTCCTCTGCTTACACCGTCCCCGACTCAGAAACCCAGTAATCAGGTATCACACATCTTAGAGAAACCCCAGCTAAATGAAGGCAAGCTTGGGGTTCTTATTCCATTGACTTTGGGATTCATTTTTTTTTTTAATTTTCTTTCTCTTAGGAGGTGGAGCTTTTATTTGCAGAATTGGTCCTGAGAGCAATCAGTTTCTTCTTTCTAATTTTGCACAACCCAGCCTATCTTTCAAAAGGCACAGCAACTGCATACTAATGTACATTCTACTGGATTGATGGAGAAATTAAGTGAGATTCAGCGGATAATATAGTATATTCTAGCTTTAAAATGGTGCCTAGACCCTAATAAGCTCTCAGTTGTATTAAGTAATTTAGTTCACTTCATACAATTGTGACTGGTTGATTAAAGTCTAGGCAACACCATTCTGCCTGATACTGACACCATCAATTGGAAAATATGATTTATTTTTGGTTGGAAATAGAGCTCTGATAAAAATTCTTCCATGACTTTAGAAAGTGGCTTCAAGTTTTCAGACTAGGGAAACAGACACAGGCCTTTGTATTACACTCTAACGGTGCCTTGCCTGGATCTCCCAGGATCTCTTTTAAAAGTTCTCCCTCAACATCCTCCTGCTCTGTTTCAAAGGACTGGCCTTTGGTACCAAGGAGAACCTGAAGTGTCTGGAGGTTAGCACGATTGTGTCCAGGCTCTTTTCTTCCCAGTGAACTTCCCAATGGACCAACTATTGTAGGAGTTTAAAAATTCCATTCCTTTACTAGTAGGATACAAACTCTCAAATTCTGATGTGTGGCTTACCCTCCAAGATTGGGCTGCATACACTGCATCTGGGCTGGGCTGGGCTTCTCCCCTTCTCTATTCTACTGTACCCATTCACTTCCTGGTGTCTCTGAGGACAATCCCTTAAGGAAATCACCTGCACCTCAATCCTTAGGCTTAGGATCTAGATGTAGAAAAATTTGATCTAGGACAACCTTAATTTGAAATTACCTTGAAAATAAAATGACCAGAAGGCACACAGCAGAGAATGAGAATATGTATTCCAGCTTGGGAAAGCAAAGATTACAAAGTTATAAGAGTAAATTCCATTCTGTCTTCCATTCCTGTTTTATACAGTCATTTTCTGCTGCCTTCCAAACTTATTCCACCAGCACAAGTAGTGAGGGGCAGAGGGGTAAATGAATTAGGATATCAGGAGGCAATTTAATGACAGAAAAGGTGATATTTTCTAATCCCATTTCCCCTTCCATTATACTACCCGGGGCTGATCCATCTGACCCTGGTGGTGCAGTATTGAAGTGGAAAGGGCATGGAGACTGAAATTCACTGTAAGCTCTGTCCTGTAGAGAGGGCTGAGTGAAAGCACAGAGAAATATGTCTAAATAAGATGTTTAATGATTGGAATCTGCGACAAGAACTGGAAGCCAAAGACCAGAGCCAAGGTGAGTCACACAGACAATCATCATGGATAGAAGTTAATAATTTGGTAGGTATGTTTGAGTTCTTTGAGGGTTCTCCATGCTTCCTTCAAAAGGGTTGTATTTTGAACTTCCTTCAAAAGTTTGCAGTCCCATTAGCAGTGTAAAAGTGTTCCCTTCTCTCCGGTTTATCACAGCTCAATTTACAATCACCAAAATATGGAAACAGCCTAAATGTCCATCAACCCAGGAATAGATTAACAAGTTGTGGTATATGTATACCATAGAATACTATTCAGCCATTAAAAAAGATGGAAGCTTCACATCTTTTGTGTTAACCTAAGGAAATGGAACACATTATTCTTAGTAAAGCATCACAAGAATGGAGAAGCAAGAATCCCATGTACTCAATTCGGATATGAAGACAATTAAGGACCAAGTACACCGTGGGGGGGGGAGGAAGGGGAGAGTGGAGAGAGGGAAGGAGGGAGGGAGTGGGGGATAGGGAGTCACTATCTGGGCGGGACACAATTATAAGAGGGACTTTACCTAACAAATGCATTGTACCTGGTTCTTTGTACTCTCAATGAATCCAAAACAATAAAAAAAAAGAAAGAACAATAATTTGGTAGGTATGAGGTGATGGTGATTTAAAGGATCCTCTCATCAGAGTCACACAGTGGCAGGTTTTTATTAGGCTCGTGCTTACTTAGCCAAACACTTCAACAAACTCTATTGTTTTGGGGGGGAATGTAAACAGCTGTGCCTCAGTTTTCATCTTTAACTGCACATGAAATGGGTGAAGGTCGACTTATAGGGAAACTGAACTGATTATAAGTTAACTTCAACAGGTGGTTTGGGGATGACATCATGCCGTCATAAGCATCGTCCTCTCTCTACCTCCCCCTTTCCCTCTTTCAAATGTCCAGAGGTAGGAATATATATATATATATATATAATCACTTCCTAGGGCCCTAGAAGTGATCTCAAAAGACTCTACTTAAATAAGCACTGTGTACAATTTGTCAAGCCCAAGGGGTTTGTGGTACTAGGAAGTCAAGAAAGTTACAAGGTCTTGTGTGGGTACAGGATCTGGGAGGGGAGGTTAAGTTGGTTGTTATCAGTCAGCTTTTAAATAGCTTGAGGGGTGAACTAGCCATGTTGTCCTTATATATATAAGAAGCCAACATAGTACCTTTTAAACTTTTTTTTTGTACCTTTTAAACTTTTGACAATAACAACAAACATATTTGAATCATGACCCCATAGCACACATACACACTCCACACACACACACACAAATAGTATAACTGAAACAAATGTTTTACAAAACTAATACAGCCCCTTATTTTGTACATACATGCTGATATTTTATATCTTCTAGCTTGTCATTAAAAAATGTTAGTAAAAATCCACTAATTTTATTTCACGAGCCACTCATAATTTGAAAAACATGGCTCTACTGCCCAGATGATAAATTCCATCTGGGCATCATTGGTCTTGGGGAAGGACTGATGGTTGACAGATGGATCCATAACTAAAGAGTATTGGGCAATATTTTCCCAAGCTACTAAACATGCTATAAATCGAAGCCTGAGACAAGATGAGTGTCTAAGCTTAAGAAGAGTATTGACAACAGGTTTTGGTATTCGTGAATGTACGTTTTGTGGATGGAGTGTGTCACTTGAAAAACTCTCCTCTCTTCTGTTAGCTTCTCCCAAGCCTTCTTGAGTTCCTTATCCCAGAAGTATCATTTTATTTCATTACGTTCCTCACTAGATCTGAATTACCTTAGGTCTTCCTGAATGTATTCAAGTACTATAGGAGATAGTAAGAGATCAAAAATGTACTGGGTGGGTGCTATTAGAACACTTAAGAATGAGCTAAAGGTAAAAGAAGGAAATGTCAGCTCAGATACAAGAAGGAAATTTTAAGACATAAAAAACATTTTTTCAACAACAATCCTTTTCTCTACCAGAAATTCTTGTTAGAATTTTAGTGTATTTTGAAAAGTATCTCATGTCATTTTAAAAAATAGTTTATGGTAAGAAATTACTAGAGCCACTGACAAAAAAAAAAAAATAAAAAGTGTTAACTTGGTCTTCACTGTCTAGGAATCAGTTTGAAAATTTCATATATAACTTATGTCTTATTTTGATGACATCCCAATCAATTCGTGCACTTTTATCATTAATGACAGGACATAGCATGTTTTTCAAATTATCTTTGGGGTCTTTATTCTCCATAAAATGACATATTACAGCAAGCCACCTTTATGGCCTTTGCATTAATTATTTAAAATCAAAGAGCCATTCATTCATGTGTCTCTGTGCATCTGTAATAGTATTGTTTGAAAAGGTGGAGAGTGAGAAAAAAAAAATCTGTCAATAAGATCGTTGGACTTTTCAAGACTTACTATGATTTATGTGGAATCACTGCCATTGCTATTTAAAGTGCTGTGATCTGAGTGGTGAGGTAAGAGAGGGTTAATGATTCGTGTCTTCCTGGTCAATCTAAGTCCATGAACACGTAGGAACACACAGGCACCTACTTGCACACACACATCCGCACTCAGCATGTCTTCATTTTTAGTCTGCTTGCTTGGATTTCTGAATCTGGTTCCTTTTGGAGTGATTCAGAGTCCCTGGGTAACAAGCCGCGTTCTCTGCGCATGGATACCAACAGAGGCTTAAAAATAGGAGCCATGTGCACGAAGCTTCTTGTGCCAACCACCAGATTCTATCTGCATCTGCTACATATGGATTGACAGGACAGGGGCCAAGTATACGTTGGTGTGAAGCAGCTTGCTGCTTCTGTTTTGAGAAAAGCTCATCATTGTACAAGTCCCGAACAAATTAGCCTTCCAATCACAATGCAAGGATATTGAAATAGGGTGAAAAACCTAGATGGTACCAGGCAGTTCTTGCCAAATTAGTAGAGGATTGAGGAGGCAAAGAAAATCACTTGAATACTGATAATTAGTAAGATAGAAAAGACTGGAGGGCATGTTCAGATATGTGACTGAACCTTAAATTAAAAAAGAAAAAAAAGCTGTTGTCACCGGTGGGAAAATAGCTGGAGTCAAATGGGTACAAAATAACTCTGAGACTGGAGTCGCTCTTTGATTATAAACAAAAGAATTTCAGTCAAGGCCTTAGAGTCAAGACTGTAAGAAAGTTAGGCAAACTTACTGGGCTGGCAACGGACTAGGGGACATTGGGATGGAATGTAGAGGGAGACTTCAGTTATTATGAAACCATAGTTTGAAAGTGCTCTGTAAAATAGAAAATGTCAGTTATTTTTCTATCTGAACATTCTAATCTTTATATAACTGTATTTCCTTATGCTAAAAGGATAAGGCAGTCACTTTCCAAGTACAAAACACAAGTAAAACAAAGTTGTAGCCAAAAGGGCTGTGTGAAGAAGGCTCCTATTTTCCTGACTTCCTTTATCTCCTAAAAAATTCGGTCTTTGTGTAAATGAAAGGAGGGCCCTGGGGAAAACGGTATGTCCCCCCATTTCATTTGTCTCACTCCTGCCATCATATGTAAACTTTCACTTCATATCTCTGAAGCCTGTATTTCTATCAAAGGAGAGCACAGACCCTCAAGATCACGGGCATTGAAATAAAGCTACCTGCACAGCTAGCCCCACTTGCACAGCTAACCCCACACACGAGTTGCTCATAAACAACCACGTGAAAATGATTAAGCACCTATAATATGCCAGGCATTGGGCTGGGCATTGGACACACAGTCCTGCCCGTCCCTTCACAGCTTCTGCATCAGGAGGAAAGGTAAAACTAGAAACCAGCAATCAGTCAGAGGGTACAGAGCTGAGGAAGCAGGAGTGCAGGATGCTTTGGGAGCATCTGGGAGGGACACCACTTCTCTGTGGAGCTCAGAAGAGTCCCTGGGTTTACAGGTGCACACGAATCTATTCTGGAAAGAACAGGGGAACAGGGGAATCACCTAAACGCAGGACAAGGAGGGCAGCTCCCAGCATGGAATTCACAGACAGGTTTGCAACATGAGCAGGACCTAAAAACGTCCAGTTTTCTTGTTTGGGGTGGAGTTCATAAGGAGTCTCACATTTTTTTAAACAATCACAAAGAGCTCCTGTAGGGATGGAAGGATCTGGGCACTGGGAGTCTTCTGCAAGGTCTTTTATGGATATCAGATCTACAGAGTTCTCTACCATTCTGCCACCAGACAATGTCTAGTGGCTTATACCCTAAAACATGACTTGTATTAATGCACAGCATACCCTTTTCCTCAAGATGGAGAATTATATAAAATATCAATTGTCCTGATGTAGAGCAAGGAAATACTGAGTGTTTAATTTATGTCAGGTAGTAAGTATTTTACATACTGTATGTTAGCCGTAAGGACACTGTGCATGGGTCCAATTGTCATCCCAATTGTTCAGATAAGGCGCGGAAAGGTCCTGCAGCCTTCTCAAGGTCAGACACTGGTGGAGTTATGCTTTGGCCCCAGATCTGTATGACTCTAGACAGCCTGGGCTTTTCAACTCTCTACCGTCTTCCCAGGTAATAGTATCATATTATTATTGTTATCATTATTACAGGACTTGTCATTTTATATCCTCATAATTCATTTTGGAAAGCTTATAAAGTTTTTATAGTCAAAAACACTAATTAAAAAGACGCTGGCATTTCTCAATACCCTTCGTATATTACCTCTTGGAAAAGAAGCTAATACTGCAGCTTAAAGAAAAAAAAACTCTTGTCTGAGCTAGAAGGGATACATACTGTGGCCTTAGTTATTAATTAGATGTTTTAAAACATTATTTATCAGTGTGCTTTTTCACTGTCAGAACGCCTTAGGGGGCACACAGCAGGTCCTCCACAGCTTTCAGGGAAGAGCTGCCAAGAGTCCTTACCCAGTGTCCACGGCTATATTTGTTCATTCTATTACAATGCATACTTTGCTTCTCCTAGTGATTTCACTTTAATCTGTGTAGCAAATCATGCAGCACTATAGAGATATTTCAGTGCGGAAGATAACAAAGAAATTGAGGTTATGTAAATTGGGCATTTTCTCTTGTTCCTAAAGAAACCAATACACTTATATGACTGTTAAAAAATAGACCAAGAAAAGTTTCAAGAATGCCATTTCCTAACCTCTCTACTTTCTTAGTGATTCTAGGTGATAATTTCAGACACCGGTTAAAAACAAAAAGTATGATAGGGTGAATAAATATACTAGTATGGGGCCAGAATCGCTCACCTGTTCTCCAGAATGTGTGTATGTTCCAATCATTATTTTTAAAATACTGTTTCCCTTTCAAAGTATCATGACTGTGATTCAGTTTCGTTCTTTGTATAGTTAGTATAGCAGTAATGAAAGGAAACATTGAGTTGGTTAGCTTGTGAAACTGTAGGCAATTGTATTGCAATGGAGTTTGAAGACAGAGTGTGTATCAAGCCCGATCTCCCCTGTGTCTGGGTCATTGTGGAGAACGGAATCCAGCTTCTGCTTTTCTGTCAATCCAACTAATAAGGAATTGAAGAACCTGAATTAAACAATTTGCAGCCTGTCAAAACTTAGCAAGATCAAGCCTTTAAACCAAACTTGAAAGTTTTTTGTGGGAATTTATTATTATAACATTTTTAATGACTAAAAATTGAAAAAAAATTGAAATAAGCCCCTTTCTTGATAGGGGATTCTGGATGAAGAGCATTCCATGAATGAGGACTTCCACATACGGCGTACCGTAGAAGGCTGGGTAGACTGTGAAGATGTGACTTATGGACACAGTTGATTCCCTTATAGTCACATGGTTTTAAATCAAAATAAAATTAAAGCCCCATGTAAGTATTGGGTGCTGTAAGACCTAAAGAATGATTAAATGATGTGAGTGATTAAATACTCAAGACTTTTAAATACAAAGATGCTCTATAGTACATGTTGGGGAAGTTAAGACTCTAACTTTTCCATTTAAGAATATTGCATACAGGAAGCTCTACGTGTGCTACCAATGAAAGCTGGACTGTAGGGAAGGGGCAGAGAAGGTGAGGTGACTCAGAAGAGATAAGAATCAGCTGAGTCTCTTCTCTTGCGTAGCACAATTGGCAATTACATTCGCTTCCTCCCCTATCTGCCTCTTTCCTGAAGCTCAAATTCACAAAGTGGGGATGGGATTCCCACAACCTCTGAGCTGCAGAACATGAAAGTGAGGTGAAGTATACAGGAGATTTTAAACGTCCCAATAGTGATAGAGTGGAAATATTTCTCTCCATACATAATGACTACCATGGTTAATTAAACATTTTGCAGCTTGCTTTCCCTTAGCTTTTATGATTTTTATATCTCCAAAGCTAAGATAGATATCAGTAAGTACTTGCCATGTCATTAAGAAGACCGACAATTATAATTTTATGGAAGGATTCTTCATGTACTTTTATTAAGAGAATACCTACTTTTGTTTTCCTCTGAGCATAGCCAATCTAAATTTAACATCCCTTCTGTCCTCATCAACAATATTTTCTTATTAGAAGAAAATTCTATTTACAGTAGACCCCTCCGGTGGAAAATACGGGTTCACAATGTGAAAGTACGCACTTAACATATATAGTAGGTATATTTTTCTTAAAGGAAGTTTCCCACTCAACTCGGTCTCTATCAACAAGACACAGAAAATAATGTAGTGTTAATTAAGTTTTAAAATGTTCTATCCATTTTAAGACTAATTAGCATATTACACTTTCATCAGGTTTATTGAAAATTTATAGCAGGGAATTAGCTTCACTGAACACTGCTTCATGGCATAGAAAACCCCTTCCCCCATAATTCCCCAAATGCAATACATGCATTTAATTAGTTGTTGTCTAATAGAGGAAACTTAGAATGCTTTAATTCGTACAAATTCTTTCCATCTTCTATGTTAAAGACGTCTGATATTTTATTTCTATTTTGTTTGAAAATTCCCACCAAATTAGTCATCGTGCCATCAGGGTTTATGAGGAGGGCTTTAGCTGCTGTGTCAAGAATTGACAGTGATGCTTAATGGAGAGACACAATCAGAGGGGAAATATTCCTAATTGTGAAATTCCAGGTAAGAATAATGGTGGCATGAGTTGGGATGAAAATAATGCAGGTGGTCAAATGTTCTTGGAATGAAGACATATTTACAAGGCAGGTCTAATAGCTTTCACCAATTGGATACACAATGTGTGAGAAATAAAGAAAGCGAGAACAACCCTGAGGTATTTTGGCCTGAGTAGCTGGATGGATGGAAAGACTGAAGAGGAGAGTGGTTGGAGCTGGGAGGAGGTTGTAGACTCTGGGACCGGCTAATTTTATGATGCCTCTGTCCACTGTCTAAATACATGTGCTGGAAATTTAACCTTGGGAGTTGCCGGTGTGTAGGAGGAATTGAAAGTCAGGATCTGGATGACATTAAGGGTGAGGCAATAATCAGCTTCAGTGGATCAAGACGCTGACCAACAATAATTTGAGACAGCAGTTATAAAATTGTATTGAGGAGTGATTTTGCTACAAAGAGGGAGTTCCATGGAGGGAATTTGAAGGTCAAGGAAATTATTTTTTAGTTGTTGGGTGGCATAAGGGCATATTTGATGCTGAAGAGCATAATTCAGTAGATAGGAGAAACTGATGTGGGAGTGAGAGAAAGGAAGTGAGTCAATGAAAGAAAAAGGGACAGTGCCTGTGGGTGGCAGGGCACCGTCCTACATGGGAGCACAGTTAATTCATCCTCAGAAACAGGAGACAAGCCAGAGTGTATATGTACATATGCTGGTAAGGGAGTAAATATGGTCCACAGAGCTTGTGTTCAATCTTTTCTCATTACTCCCGTTTTATTATTGAAAATCATCAATTAAAATATAGCAGCAGAAGATGGTTGAGAAAGGATTGAATTTTCCTCCAAAGGATTGGAAAGTAGATAATTATGGACATGTTACAGAATTTGATGGAAACCATTTATGGTCCATTTTAGGTTAGTTGACATGAATTTGCTATGAGACCAAACAGCATGGTAGGATAGGGTGTCTTTGTCCGCCCACAGTCAGTTCCATATATACGGAAGCTGAGCAGGAGAGGAGATTGATGTAGCCAGGCCTGGGGTGTCTCCAAGAGTTTACAATAAAGCCAGAAGGAGTTCATGAAAGATAGGGAGTATGGATAAAATATCAGGTCTACTGATTTTTTATGAATCTTAGAATATGTAAGAAGTAAATTGTGAACATGATGGGGTTGAGCGGTGGTGCAAATGTAACATCAGTGGATGGGTTCTGGCTGGGTTGAAGGATTGGATTGTTGAAATTGAGATACCAGAGGGAAAATACAAGATTGCAGTGAGCAAATGAGGTAATTAAAATTGAGATTATGGCAGAGTTCCAACTGTTATAATGGCAAGACTAGGGAATAAGTGAGAGAATTTCTGAGATGAGGTCATAGACAATTCCTTTGAAGAAAAGGTTACGAAGGGAAAGAGAAGCCAATGTATTAAAATGATGTATTCAAATCATTAGCAACTAAGAGCACAGCAGTGTTGGAGAGGCAGAAAGAGAGACAGTGATACAAGTCTGGGAAGCGAAATCTCTAGGGACTAACAGGCAACAGTCAGTGGGTGCTCACAATGAGCCAGACACTAATCTGTACAAATAATGACAGCCTGAAACCTTACACAACCATACTAAGGAACTATTATTTTACCATTTTTAAACTAAGAAATTGGAGTGGAAACAACTTCAGTAATTCATTGCGAGTCACACAGCTAACAGGTTGAACTTGTATTACATCCCAAGCTTTCTGTATCCCTAATTATATCCTTAAACCGCTCTGCTTCACAGAGCACATGAGGAATGAGTCACATGTTGTGTTAGACTGTGGAAGGGGCAGGAGCAGGTGGGATGTTGGATGACACGAGCTGAACAGCTGGGAAGATTGGCTTGTGTCAGCGAGGAGCAAGGAGCCCCCTGCAGCTTGGGAGAAACAATCACACGGTATCTGACTCCTTCCTGGAAAATGCAAAAGGCAAGTGATGAGGATGACGTGCTCTGCAAGAAGGAGTAAGGAAGGGTAACAGAATGCCTCCAAATGCGCTCCTAGAATTCTGCAGTTCAACAATGCCTTAATGCTTCTCATGTGTCAAATTACGTCCACATTCTCTGATGTGAAGCTGACATATAGAATGACTCACGGGACCACCCAGAGGGACTCCAGAAGTATTTAATGTAGAGATAGATCACCACTCATCAGGGAGATTGAAGGTGACTGCGGGTAGAGGTGAGTGTCTGATTAATCCACAACAATACTCCTGAAAAGAAAGTGTGCTGGGCATTGAGAGAGTGAAAGTGCCAGGCAAGGCAGAAGCTCCCTGCTCCAGTTCCCCTTAGCTTTCACTGCTCCCTCCAACTCTCTTCCCAGGGCACAGAAACCATACAAAAGAGGTGGGGGAAAGCCAACTACAATCCTGGATCAGAATGTAGGTCCCCACCTGCAGCAGGCTCGAGCTTGGTTGATGAGTCCATCGGAACGTACATCCTAATTTCTGAAGCAAATTTCAATGACTCTAAAATGAAAGAAAATGGAACAGAAAGGATACAGAGTGGCTCAAATTTTCAATGCAGTTCGGGAGGAAAACTTCCCTTGCAGAAACAAATAATAAAAGAACGAGGAGAGAAACAAAGAGAGGTGCTACGTGCTTAGGACTCTCAAGTCCTGCCTCTTCCCTTCTCCTTACTAGTTACGCTGGTCTCTGTTTCCACGCCTGCCTATTACCAGCCATCCTCACGCAGCCACCACAGCAAGACCTAAAGCAGAAAACATACAAAAAAGTCAAATTCAGCACTGGTATTTCATTGCACGGAGAGTGTCTAAGTTGAAGTTTCTCTATACCCTACAAGGCCATGTATTATCTAATCCTACCTACCTGGTGGACCTCAGCTTCCACCGCTTCTCTCCTTTCTTTAGAATTTGCTAAGTTCCTTCTGCCTTTAGATTTTGACCTTGCTATTTCCATCTGCCTGGAATGTTCTCTTCCAAGATTTTTATGGAACTGGTCCTCCATGTCGTTTGGCCTCTGTCCACATGAGAACTTCAAATAGTGGCTTCTTTGACCTCCGGATTGAAAGAAGCTGTCCCAGTTAGGCATTTCCTCTCACATCTATGCAATTTCCTCATAGCACAATCAACATTCGAAATTATCTGTTCATTTGTCTTTTTATTTGTGTTCCCCTCTACAACCAGGATGCAAAAGTCTGTAAAATATGGGAATTTTTGTCATGTTTACCATTACATCCCCAGTACTAGAGCTTTGCCTAGCACGCAGTAGATGTTCAACAAATACCGTGCAAAAATTCATAGATTGTTATTTCAAATATTTATTCTGTACATAGTAATTTAATAATATTTGTAAAGAAAAATTCTTTATTGGAGCAGGAAACTTTCCAGTGGAGTAGAAATGTGTATTAAGAAAATTGGCTAGAAAGCATACTTCCTAGGCAATGTTTTCCATGAAAAGTTATATTGCATATTAGTCAGGGTTCAGTCAGGAAGGAAAATAACTACAAACTATGGGCTGAGACAGTCACTCTATCAGGAATGTCTGAAAGGGTGAATTTGGAAGTCACAGGGGATACAAATCAGTCAGCATGAGAAACCAAAGATGTTCACACCTAAGTGGAACTAAGTATGGTGCTGATGGAGAAGTTTCTGGGACAGTCCAGGGGTCTTCCTGCAGCTCTCTGGTGATGAACATGAAGCCCTTGGTGGTTGGCAGGGTCAGCAGCTACTAAGAGAGTAGGAAGCAGAACAGAGGAGAGTCTAAAGGACAAGCTAGAACCCACCAGCCTGTACCTACTGTGTGTCACGGCGACATCAGATCTCGTCACAAGGTTTTGTGACAATCTTCCGGGAGCAGTGGGTCCTGGTTTCCTTCTCCTACCCAACTCACATGCAAGTACCACTTTTAGCCAAGTCTAACCCAGAGTCTAAAGGAAGGGGACTACAGCAAGCATAGGTCCAGCTCAGCCAAGTGAACAAAAGGAAGACACCTCACCAGTAAAGGTGGGACAATGTATACTTGTAAGAGACAGAAGCTCAATAAAGTAACACCAACTAGATAAAGCTATTGGAAAGGATATGTAGGCATCTCTTAAAACACAAATGTGGGAAAGGTTGGACTTGGGAATCGAGAGGCCCTCTAACCATCTCTAATCTATGTTTCCTCTGTGTACCTTCAGTCTTTCTGCAAAATGCTTTCTCCTACTTCTTTCACGTGGCCCAAGTTTGCCTGATGTAGGTGATCCACGTGAAAGCAAATGAATGCTCTCTTTCTCTAGCTGCCTCTTTTTCTCTTGATTTCAAATTTTCAAGGAAGAACCTTTAATTTACCTAGGTTAGGTAGGTCCTAACCCGTGAATCCAACCACCTCTGACCATTGAGAGGAGTCAACGTATAAAATTGATGCCAAAGGCTCATGGCTAAGAGATGATACTCAGAAAATGAGCAAAAAAAATTGTGGTATGTATCCAGAAAGTACATATTAATACATAAATGTTGGTGTGAATAGAACATTGCATCCATGGGGAAGCAATTATATATCTAATGAAACAATACGGTTATGAGTCTTTTTGTAGTTTGTCTGCTAAATAAATTGGAATTGTAAGTTTATATTTTGTACCTCCTCTACTCCCTATAAACAGATAGCAATCATAAATATTTTTAATTAAAAGAGAAAAAACACACAACTGGACTCTAAAATAAGACAAATATACCTAATATTCAAAAATGGAACAAAGAGGAAGTGGAGCTGAATCTGCAAGGCAGATGAGCTTTTGACTCACAAAAAGACATGGGAATTGAAGTTTCTGAGGGGCAACAAATACCAAAGTGTCTTGGGTTACAAGGGCAACCATGTTAACTCATTAAAACTGATGGCTGGTGTGGAACTCCCTATTTTAGAAAAGAAATCTGAAGAAAAACAAATGTCTGTTTCCTGGGTTAAATATTCAATGACATATTACCTAAAAAGGTAGGGAGACAGCCAGAATGTAAAGAAATATACCAGCTGGCTGAAGGACTGATCACTGGGTGCCGGTGATAAAAGGCCTCGTTCTCAACAGATGGCATACAGGGAGATGGGTCAAAGTAACAGGGGTGAGGGTGATGGAGAGATTTAGATAAAATGGGAAACAGCAAAGGAGCTGACATCTCAAAATTATTGGAACAAAAAATGCAGTTCTAACAAAATTAATTCAAAATGTAATGCAGATGAGATTACATAAAAGTAATAGAATTAGATATATAGTTTTTTAAATTAGTAATAATAAAGTAATTAAATAGATGCAAGATTAAGATTCAAGGAAATGACAAGAAATCGTGAATTAAAAGCAAATGATGAAATAAAAACAGATAAATATATGTCTTAGTTTTCTGAGTAACAGATTACCAAAACCTTAATGGTTAAACACAACATATATTTATTTATTTAATTTAATTTAATTTATTTATTTGAAACAGAGTCTCACTGTTGCCCTCGATAGAGTGCCGTGGCATCACAGCTCACAGAACCTCAAACTTTTGGGCTTAAGCAATTCTCTTGCCTCCACCTCCCAAGTAGCTGGGATTAAAGGCACCTGCCATAACGCCTGGCTAATTTTTTTTCTTCATCTTTTTTGTTTTTTAATAAATCATAGCTGTTTACATTAATGCAATCATGGGGTAATGGGGTACAATGTGCTGGTTTTATGTGCAATTTGAAATATTTTCTTTCTTTTTTTAATAATTTTATTAAATCATAATTGTGTACATTGGTGCAATCATAGGGCAAAATGTGCTTCATGTACAATCAGAAACATTCAAACTGGTTAACATAGCCTTCATGGCATTTTCTTAGTTATTGCATTAAGACATTTGTATTCTACATTTAGTAAATTTCACCTGTACCCTTGTAAGATGCACTGCAGGTGTGGTCCCACCAATAACCCTCCCTCCATCCATCCTCCCCTGTCCCCTCCTCTTCCTCTCTCCTTTCCCCATGTTCTTGGGCTATAATTACGTTATAGCTTTCGAATTGGTTTCATAGTAGGGCGGAGTACATTAGATACTTTTTCTTCCATTCTTGAGATACTTTGCTAAGAAGAATATGTTCCAGCTCCATCCATGTAAACATGAAAGAGGTAAAGTCTTCATCTTTTTTAAGGCTGCGTAATATTCCATGGTATACATATACCACAATTTATTAATCCATTCATGGGTCGATGGGCACTTGGGCTTCTTCCACGACTTAGTAATTATGAATTGGGCTGCAATAAACATTCTGGTACGGGAACACTTCTACACTGCTGGTGGGAATGTATACTAATATGTTCCTTTTGGAAAGATGTTTGGTGAACACTTAGGGATCTAAAAATAGACCTATCATTCGATCCTACAATTCCTCTACTAGGTATATATCCAGAAGACCCAAAATCACATTATAACGGCTGGCTATTTTTTTAGTTGTAGTTGTCATTGTCGTTTAGCAAACTTGGGCTGGGTTCGAACCTGCCAGCTCTGGTCTATGTGGCCAGCGCCCTAGCTGCTGAGCAATAGGCGCCAAGCCACAATATCTATTTATTCTGTCAAAGGTGCTGTGTTCAGGAGGCCAAGTGCAGTTTATCTATATCCTCTGCTAAAAGTCTCCCAGGTTGTAACCAAAGCACAGGCCAGGGCTGTGGTCACATCTGAGGCTTGGGGACCTGTTCAAAGTTCACATTGGTTGATGAAATTCACTTTTACCAAAGTTCACATTGGTTGGTGAAATCCACTTTCTTGTGGCTGTAAAAGTCCTGGTAACTTGTTTCTGCAAGGACCAGAGGGAAGCATCCTAGCTGTTCCTATTGCTAACATCTGCCCCCTATTTAAAGTGGTTTTATTGCTTAGAACAAGCCCACTCAGAATAATTTCCCTTTGGATTATGCTAAAGTCAATGAATTAAGGACTTTGACTACAACAGGAATTTTTCAAAGAAAGCTCTCATCCACAGAGACGGATTGGTCTGTCCTGTCTCTAATGCTTGCTAGAACCTTTGCGCCAGAGAAACTTTGCGCCCGAGATACAAAGTATACTCTTGCATGCCCAGCAGTTTATAAGACCAACAGAAAGAAAAATAGAACATATTTAATTTCTAATCCTATTTATATTTTTCACTTTTACGAGTTTTTTTTTAATTTTGTGTATATTTGACAATGTTTACAATTTGCAAACAGAACATGCACCACCTGTGTGAAGGATAGCCTAAGTTTTACATATTGGTGGCCAAATATTTGAATATTGCTGCATTAAGTAGGGATTCTGCAGCTTCAGAAACATATGTATAACCTCAAGTGCTTTTAAAATGCAGTTTCCTGTCCCCCATACAAAATGTTTCAGTTTAGTCAGTTTGGGGTTAGGCCCTAACAGGCTGCACCTTTAACAAGCACCTCAGATGATTCTGAGGCCAGTTTCAACACACTATATTTAGAAATCAAATGTTCTAGAACATAGGTTCTCAACCTGTGGGTCGCCACCCCTTTGGGGGTCAAACGACCCTTTCACAGGGGTCGCCTAAGACCATCCTGCATGTCAGATATTTCCATTACGATTTGTAACAGTAGTAAAATTGCAATTAGGAAGTAGCAATGAAAATAAGTTTATGGTTGGGGGTCACCGTAACATGAGGAACTGTATTAAAGGGTTGCAGCATTTGGAAGGTTGAGAACCTCTGTTCTAGAACAGCACTCTCATAAACAAGCATCACCAGTAAGGAGGTGGCAGCTTAATTTCTTCACATTTCTGCAGTAGAGCAAGCTTTATGTTGTCTATATGACTTCGGTGACAGAATGCCACATTAGGCCACCTAGTTTCGATTTCTATTGACAGCAAAAAAAGGATATGGCTTTTAGGATAATTTCCAGACAAAGAGGGCTTTTTTATTTTTATTTTTTTGTTTTTTTTTTTTTTTATCCATAGGAAAAACATTTTGTTTGAGTGGGAACTTTGTGCTCTGTGTACGTTCTTTTCAAATATGCCCCCGAGCCCCGTGGCCAGAAGACCACTAATACTATCCTTACTCCTGCTCCACCTGGAGACCACTTGTGAAATTTATCTCGATTGATGCCGCAATAGTTTCAGGAGACATACATCCTCTTGCCATTTTACAGGTGTGAAAACAGAGAAACAATAACAAAAGACAGAACAAGAACAGACACTCAGTTGACCCAACTTCAAAAACCAAACATTGCCACCTACTTCAGAAAGCATTTCCCAAGCGTGAGTCCCAGCACTGCTATCCTGTGAGCCTTATCCCTATTGAAGTCCATGTGGTGTGGAAATTCAGCAGAAATTTAAATTTTCTGCAGATAGAGGTTGTATACATAAGGTTTAATTTTGCCACTACTTTTACAACTCTTGGGCATGCCTGGGTACAGCAGCTTTTGTATCTTAAGTAAAAAATAGGTTTTATTTGGGGGAGAGGGGTTGAGAGTCAAGATTGAGGTGCCGGAATCCTTCTCTGCATCAGCAGATCAGCCTGTCTTGAGTCGGCTGGTTTGCTGACCCGGATATTCGTAGGGTTCAGCCAGCCCTATGGGGTAATCTAGTCCTGTACTTTTGAGTTTTACCTGCAGGGTCTCTAAAGAGGACTAAATCTATGCTTATGAGCCTCTAATTATCACCATATGGAAATTCAGGGAACAGGAGATATGTTTATCACCAAGCATTATGGAGTTCTTAATCAGCAAGGTTTTAAAGCGTTTATGAATGCCTTGATGGAGTACTTTGCTAAAAGCTGAAGATGTCATCATAAACAACCCTTGATTTAAAGAGTTTCTTTCAAATTATTGATCATACTCAGCCAGAATCCAGAATCCCTAAATTCTTTAGCCCACACTACCTACAGCTACTCCTACCTAGGGGACCAATTTGGACAAGAACACCAAACAAATGCAAATAAGATTATGTTAAATAGCCTTGTTATTTCTAAAAATACAGTATTGGCAAACCTCACTGACTCGTAGCTCTCCCACTCATAATACTTTCCCCCTGTGGCCTCTTAAGATCTATACTAAAAGTCAATGCTTCTTCCTGTCCCCATTTATGGAAAACGAAGCATTTTATGATCTATGTTAAATGAATATTGTGTTTTGAATACGATACAAGTCAGTGAGGTTTTCCATGATCATACATTTTTAAAAATACATTTCCTGGCACGAAGGAGCTGGAGACCCCCATCCAATAAAGCAAGTTCTAAAGAATCACACTAAATAAAAGAATTGGGGGGTAAAAATAAGGAGTGCCCAACTTATCATCATATGCTCTTAAATTTATAGACTAAAGGTATAGAAATTATGGGTATTATTATCTTTCAACAAGTGGAAAGCAGTCTGCACAGAGATAGAACATGACTGCATTAATTTCTTAGTCTTTGAAGAGAAAGAATCTCATCTCCACCATCAAACACACATGTTTTTTTTTTTCAAATGTAATTTATATGATAAGACATACAATATTCTTTTTTTAAAGCCTAAGATCTTCTGAGTTCCTTTTACTGAATTTCATGATATTATCACAGGCTGTTTTGGATTTGATCATCGGGAAAGAAGTTTCTACTGGCAAAGAAATATAGAATTTTAGAGCTAGGTCATTATGCTTTGTTTAAGCTTAGTTTTAAATATGAGCTCTTTCTAGAGAAAAGTGAATTTATTTGATGTAAAATATGCATTTTATGTGCCAGAACAGAAAGCAAAGACAGCAAAAAAAGTCAAAATGTGTTGTACCTGAGAGAAATCATATTCATGCACTTAATTTGATAAGTGTACAGATTCTACTACTCATGTTTTGAATAGATTATTTATTTTGAAATAACACTGATTACTCATTAGGAATAGGGAAGGGAGTAAAATGAAGACCAGAGCAGAAAGATAACCTCAGTAATCCAAGGAGTTATCTATTGAGTATGACGAAATGTGTCCTATCTTGGAGGTAACAATCAAATTGCCTCCCTGTCTCATTCATTTATTCCTATGTATTATTTGATGTGCCCATCTCCTCTACTGACGTGCACGCTTATTTGAATGTGGAGGCCACATCACATTCCTCTGCATACCTGCAATAATGCTTAGAAGAGTGATATGCTCAAAAGTTTATCAAAGACTTTGTTAAATAAAAATAAATTTTATAAATGTATTAGAGACTCAGTTATTATTGCATTTAAAGAAATATATAACATGACCTCAGAAGTTCAATTATTATTGGTAACATCTAGATTTATGACATTAAAATGAGAAATTCAAGCATTCTAGCCAGTAAAATGATTCCTGAAGATACTTGCAGTCATAATTTTGGTTTACTTTGGTTAGGCAAGCATGGTTTTTACTTGCTGGCTTTATAACCATGTAATCAATAGCTGTAAAAAAAATCCATTTGGAAATTATAGTTCATGGGCTTTGGGCTAGTAAATATCTAATATCTTGGGTGTCTTATTTAAAATAGTGTTATTGAATGCTATGTGGTTGATGACAATTTTCCCTGTATAAAGCATACTTCCAAAAAAACAACAACATTAAATTTTCAAATCATAAATTGTAAATTTAAATCTTCTACCATAACTTGAGAGGATAACTTCTTACATATAAATGATATCAAGTGGTAGTAGTATGGGACAAATGGATGTTGAAGACTATTAGAGTTGGAAAGTTTATCTATTTCTCAATGTCATTATGAATATAGACCATGTGGAATAGTGAAGAGGTCAACAACCTTTTAGATGTTATGACAGAGAAAGTAGGTACTATTCCTTATAAGCTCATCATGTGCTAAACACCTTGTTAAATGTTTTGTATAAGTATCCATTATCTACTGAATATTTTCACAGTCCCCAGAGATGATAATTATCACCCGGCATTTTACAGATATGAAACTGAGATTCAAAGATGTAACATGAATAGCCCAAGGGCAAGTGCTAGATCAGAGATTTGATGCCAAGGGTTGTGTTCTTAAACTTCCCAGGCAAAGCATAGTTGATGATGGTTTTCTTCTAAAATAACTAGAAAAATCAACAACAACAAGAAAATAGAAATGGAGCAGAAGACAGAGCATTGTAGATGATATAATGCATGGAAATGCTAACAATGGTTTTGGTTATGAATGCAGAAACCATACCAAATATAATAAAAGCACAATCTACCTCTGTACCCATTGAAATTGTTAGCGCAGTTCCTGTTTTAACATGAAGTACTAAGTACAGAAGTCATCAAGCAAAGAATATATTTTTTATGTGACGTTAAATTCAAAGTAAACCTGTTATTACTAATAATATCTGTCAGTCAGATTGGATTTTTTTTTAATTTTTAGGTTGGAGCTGATACATGAAGTTAAATGGCATTTAAAATTTTTTCAGTGGTGTGGGTTCCTTACAGTGAAGCAAAGAAAACAAAAGTAACATTTCCTAATTTGTATTCATTGAAAACATTCCTTTGTATTTACTCCTCCAGATATCTAATGAATACTTACATGTTCTTACTGTTTTTTTTATTTGATGTACTTTGCAAGAACCAACAATTGAAAAGAAAGTCCAGAATGAGGAAGATATAAAAGAGGCATTAGTGTTTAGTTTCCTGTATTTTAAAACTCTAATGAATGTACACCCAGTAGTTGAAATGTTTTCTATCATTTAAAAGAGCAAAATGATAAAAAGTACCTTTCTGTGCCTTTAACCATTTGTGACAAAATAGTTTGAGATTTCACAATCATCTACTTCCTCCATCTTAATTTAGTGATGTAGTGTGTAAGTTTTCTCACACCACTTTGGCTCTATTCTCTGATAAAAAAAAAATATTGTCAACATTAATAGACTTTTGCCCTACTTAATAGAATTTCTCTAATCCATGACTTATAATTATTAAAAAGCTGAAGATTGGGGCTCAGTACCCATAGCACAGTGGTTATGGTGTCAGCCACACACACTGAGGCTGGCAGGTGCGAAACCAGCCCAGGTCTATTAAACAACAATGACAACTGCAAAAAAAGTAGCCAGACATTGTGGCAGGCACCTGTAGTCCCGGCTACTTGGGATCCTGAGGCAAGAGAATCGCTTATGCCCCAGAGTTTGAGGTTGCTGTGAGCTGTGACTCCACGACACTCTACCGAGGGTGACATAATGAGACTCTCTTTCAACAACAACCAAAAATAAAAGCAGAGGATTTTGAAAGTACACATTTCCTAGCTAACTGGAAAACACAGCATGAACTACAATAATCAATGGACATTTACAAGGAGAAGGATTCTGTCCTGAACACTAACACTGATCATTTGTAAATGGCTTATGGTTTCCATCGGAAAGAGCATGATGAATGAATGTCCTATACAGGCTTGAGAGTGATGAATCTCAAAAGCAAAAACTACCGGTTTATACACATTTGTTGAGGAATTATTGGGGCCATAGTGTGGGGACTCAGAAACTGCATACAGAGTACCTCAAAAAGGTGAGTCTTGCCTTTTGGCAGCTTCAATCAAGTATGCTAAGACCAAAGGGAAATGTGTAATATCTACAGAACATTAGAATTAGTGAGAATATGAGAATACTTTCTCGTTCAGAAACCAAGAATAAATACTACTTTATTTGAAAAATATACAAATTTTGTTTTTCAAATTTGAAGTTTATTCTAAAAGCTTCTCTGTGGGAATATCAACCAAGCTCGTGGAAATGCTACCACTACCTTGGTTTTTACTACCTTTAGTAAAATTATATTGTAGTAATCATCTGTTAATTTCTCACGTAACTTCTATATTGAGCAAGCAAAGCCCATAGGGTGCAATTACAAATAAATTATCTTTCTCTCACTATTTCCATCTCAAACTTATTCTATGGAACTAGTTCTTTGCATTCTATAAAAGTCACAGAAATTCCTACAGTGTTTCTGGTCACTCTAAGATGGCTAAAGTATTTTTTTTTAATTAACTGTTAGTCAATTTTAGCTTTCAATTAACTTTTCACTTAGGTACTAGAAAAATATGTTATTTAGCACCTGAGTTACATATCTCGATAGGAAATTATGTGTAGAGATTACTATCTTTCTAATATCTCTAATTGGAAAAGGCATTTCCTTTATTTTCTGCCTCCAATTTAAATTTTTTTTGGGGGGGAGTGCAGTTTTTGGCTAGGGCTGGGTTTGAACCTGCTACCTCCGGTATATGGGGCCAGCACCCTACTCCTCAACCACAGGCACTGCCCTGCTTCCAATTTAATTTTTTTTACCAGTTTTTGGCCAAGGCTGGGTTTGAACCTGCCACCTCTGATATATGGGACCGGCGCCCTACTCCTTTGAGCTACAGGCACCACCCCCAATTTAATTTTTTTTTAATTTTTATTAAATCATAATTGTGTACATTGGTGCAATCATGTGGCACAATGTGCTGACTTTATATACAATCTGAAATATTTTCATTGAACTATTTAACATAGCCTACATGGCCTTTTAATCACTATATGAAGACAT
>CAUYRH010175495.1:0-11202 GCA_963574655.1 Perodicticus potto | reverse complement strand
TCTCTGGTGCACCTGTCTCGTGTCTCTGATGCACCTGTCTCCGTGTCTCTGATGCACCTGTCTCCCTGTCTCTGATGCACCTGTCTCGTGTCTCTGATGCACCTGTCTCCCTGTCTCTGATGTACCTGTCTCATGTCTCTGATGCACCTGTCTCCCTGTCTCTGATGCACCTGCCTCATGTCTCTGATGCACCTGTCTCATGTCTCTGATGCACCTGCCTCATGTCTCTGGTGCACCTGTCTCTGTGTCTCTGATGCACTTGTCTCCCTGTCTCTGATGCACCTGTCTCGTGTCTCTGATGCACCTGTCTCATGTCTCTGATGCACGTTTTTTTCATGCACTTCAGTTTTGGTCACTAGACAGAGTGTCCCAGGGGATGGCAATTCTGTCTTCACTGACTCAATGATACTCGGAAAACATTCAATGAAAAGAGCAATAAATGCATAGTTATTTAAAAACATGCCATATTATGGTATTCCAATTCAGAAAATATACATGTGTGCATATACATGAATGTAGGAAATTAACTCATAGGTCATTTAAACACTAGATGAGCATAAAACTTCATTTATATGAATTAGTGACTGTTTTTACTAATGCTTACTATATGTGTGTCATAATTCAGGTATTTCACACAGACAAAAAAAAGTCCCGTGCTTTTCTTTGACTGTTTACTTTCCTGTATTGCTGACAGGCGGGTCTCATGCTTTCACACAGTGAAACTTTGAATTTGGAATGTGCACCTTGGCGTGCACTGCCGTGACCAGCCGCTTAACCGCAGTGTCCCAAACCTTGACCTTCCCCTCCACCCTGCCACTTTCTTTGCCTGGATTTAGTGCCAATGTCACTTCCATCATCTGTAAAACTATCTCAAGGATAGAAATAATAGATCTGAAGAGGGCAGCATGCATTTCAGACCACATGAACCACCCAAGAGGGCAATGCCATTATGAGTATACATTTTACTATTGTTGGTAGAGTTGTATTGCACTTGTATGAGAGAATAAGACCAAAGCTTTTAACTTAGAAAAGTTTATGTACTTCAAAACCAAATGTACCCGAGTCATCTTTGGATCTACATTATTCTAAGAACATTAAACTTGAATTGTTACTTAGCAGGGCTTGTCTGGTGCACATAGAAGCCAGTCCCATGGCACCAGCTTTGAAAAAAGGAAAGTCTTTATTGTGAGTTGACTGGCAAGGAGACAGGAAGAACTCTCACCTCTGTCTCCTGGAACTGGGGACTTCGGGGACTGAGGTTACTAGCAGAGGGAAAATATAGGAGAGGTAGAAAAGCGCCAGGAGGCATGCCCTAATTGTGTCATGCAAAGTGGTGGTGATGGGCCCTTGACTGTTAGGTCCCCACTGCAGCAAAATGGGACAGCTCTCATTTCATAAATAGGACCACGTTCCTTGATCTGAAAACTCTGGTTCCATCTGCGGTTGACTTTTCATTCCGGTCAGCTGTGGGGGCACGAATCAGACTCACTGGGTTCCTCCAGGCGAGGTCAGGTCACCGACTCGCACCCTGGGGGAGTGCTGCGCTGAAAAACAACTCACAACTGTGCTGCACAAAAATTAAATCCGAGTCACTGGTTCTGTGTGTCCTTTTTGGCTTTCCAGAAGATTCCTGATGCACTTGAGCATCTGATAACCACTGCCTTGGCGCGACCCCAGAGAATGAAATGGCAGGCAGTGAGACAGTGAGCTCTGTGAAATTTTCAAAACACTCTCTGTCTCTCATGCTCTGCATTATTGTTATATGATCCTCATGTTTTCTCTTTTGTGCCTCTTTTCTTTTCTCTTGGAAAATTTAAAAGATGGATACTTTCTGGTCTTTCCAAATGTCCAGGTGTTTGGCACCTTACAGCCTCCTACACAGATGCTTGACGGAAATCAGGCCTTGCCCAGATGGATCGAGCAGAGTGTGCACGGTCCACCTTTTTTGCAGATTTAAAATCTTGGCAGGCCCTCTTGCACAGTGTTTGTTTACAGAGGTTCAGGTTGACAGATTCCCTGGTGGGTAAAGAGGAGAGAAATTCAAATAGACAAATAAGATATTTTTGTTTTCCTGGAAGTACAGAATTGTTCTTGTAGAAGATAGCATAAGTGTTAGTAACATGAAAAGAAGGATGCCTTATCAATCCAATGCAGTTGGTTGTCTCTTGCTCTTTTGTAATTACCTAAACAAACACAGATCATCTAAGTGAATTCTGACATTGCCAAATCGTCAGCCTGTTCCTTCTCTCCACTGGTAATCACAGGAGGAAAACAGTGACATGTGGGCTAAAAAATGTGGGTTTAGTTCCTCCTCGACTGAGTCTACTGGAAGAAATTATGCTCAACAGAAGTAATGAATATTTGTTTTACAGCACAAAAATCTCAAATGCAGGACTCAAGAGAGATTTAGGAACTAAAAGTATGTGTTCTTACATTCATGGGCCTAAAATATTTTGAGCAACAAGATATCTAAATATGAAAAGATCATGATGAAAATAATTATACATTTGAGGACAAATCCTGAATTCATGAATAATGTGCATACTGCAAAAATATTTTAAAATATCCCCACATTTTGAATATGTTTTAATGTTTTAAAAATATATTAGATATTAGTATTATTTGCCATTTTGAATATTTTAATTAATTTTATAAAGAAGCATAGACTATAATTAGTGGATACATAAACATTTATTCTGTTGGAAAATATTATGAGTAAAAGTCCATTATCAGGTGGATTAATGATTGTGACCAGCGACAAGAATTAGTTTAAGAACTTTAAGTAAGGCTCAGTGCCTGCGGCTCAGCAGGCTAAGGCGCCAGCCACATACACCTGAGCTGGCGGGTTCGAATCCAGCCCGGGCCCACCAAACAATGACGGCTGCAACCAAAAAATGGCCGGGCTTTGTGGCGGGCACCTGTAGTCCCAGCTACTTGGGAGGCAGAGGCAGGAGATTCGCTTAAGCCCAGGAATTGAGGTTGCTGTGAGCTGTGACGCCACGGCACTCTATCCAGGGTGACAGCTTGAGGCTCTGTCTCAAAAATAAATAAATAAATAAATAAAATCCCTTTGAAATCATTGCCCATCCCACTTGTCAGGGGCGGGTTATTCCTTTATTAAAAAAAAGAACTTTAAGTATATAAATATTACCACCAATGAATTTCATCACAGAATAAGTGGATTACATAAATGTAGGCAGCACATTTTATTGAGACATGTAAATGTAAAATGCTAAATCATAACTACTTTGGAAAATGTATATTGGCTATATTGCATTATGAATGAAATATTAAAATTAATATTAAAACCAAATGAAATTTCAAACTTTGACCTTATTTATACTTGTTCATTCTCTCTAAGGTTACATAATAAGCTATGAAACTATAACTTTAAAATTGGAATTTAAATCTTACAGATTTTGGAATCAATTAAACAAGTCAAACCAAAATTACGTTTTTTCCCCTTCTACTTTTTATCTTACATTTACTTACTGCTGTTTCCTATTTACACCTTGGTTTACTGTTTTTATTTGACTATTTTATTCTTTTTTTACTTAGTTTTGAGTGATTTTCGTATTTGTCATTTTCTGGGATATGGGATCTCGTAGTATTTTCTTCTGATTTTGGTCTTATACGGTAAATTATGTACATGTACAGGCTTCGTGCGACTTGCAGACTCCTCCTCTGGCAGTGTTGTGTTTATTTCCTCAGTGAACCTGATAGAGGGCTCCTCCATTCAAGGCTGGACAGAGGAACCCAGTCTTGTTAGGCCTGGGCAATTTCCTGAACTGGCCTTTTGCCCCCAGCTGGAGGGACTGAATTCATTCATTTGTCAGTCGGGCTCATTAACGTTGAAAAGGTGTTTCCATCTACCAAGTATTGGCCAAACATAATTCCCAAGTCCTTACACCCTAAACAAAGGACCCGCGTGGAGTCTCCCTACTTGGGTCTTTCCCTCCGCCAGAAGCTATGGGGCTTTTTAGTCCTTTTGTCCAGCAGCTCTGGGGCTTTTTACTCCTTCTAAATTCCTTTCTGTCCAATAAATCCTTTCTTATCACTGATTTGTGGTTCGTGGGTTCATTCTTCAAACTCCCAAGACCGAAGACCTACTGAAGAAAGGAATGCTGTAACAAAAGCAGGCATCGAACAACGGTTCCTGAGGGTTCCAGCGCTGGATACTGCTGTCAGCATCAGTCGTCCAGGAGTCAGACACTGCTCAGACCCCTCCCGCCGAGGCCACCTCTGAACAGAATCCAGGCTGCTTCCCGGCCTGCACAGCGTCTGTCCCCATTCTCTGAGTTTTTGGTGCCAGTAGATGTCTGGTAGCTCCTGGATTTCACCGACTCTGCACCCTCCCGCCACACACGCCCACTGAAAGCTCATGCCCAGGTTCCTCCTTCACTCTGCCCTTTGTATCTGATACTTCTGTATATTTTTTCTTGCATGAAACTTTCTTTTTAGGGAAATAGTCATTCTCTCTCAGCCTTGGTCATCATTTCCAGTCCTCTACTTCTGTGGACGTGTTATATTTCCACCTAGTCGGAAAGCATCCAGGATTTAAAAGGGGATGAGGAGAGCACTTTAATCCAGTCCTCACCGCACCTGCTCACAGGTGAGTCTGCGACTCAATCTGGCGTGGAAGGTCTTTGCCTGAGCTGTCTGGATATGGGGATCAAGGCCAGGAGGGGAGATCCCACCTGAAATGGAACCCAGTGGCTGAACGCACTTGAACCTTGTTGTCCCTCGGTCTGTTCCGTCCACACTGCACGTAGACAACCCTATTAAGTTAATTTCCCTGTGTTTTCTCACCTGTGACCTGAGCAGCGCCAGCAGGTCGCATTTCAGGCCTTATTCCATATTCAGCATTCACTCTGCACAGGACACCCTGGGGGCCTATCCATCCCTCCCCGGGTTCTGTGATCTTCCTTTCCTTCTGTGGATGAGCTCACAGCATGTCTCAGGGTGCCCTTCAGAGCATGGCACATCTGTACATGAGCCTGTGGGAGTTTAGAGGTCAGGGGCTGACCTGGGAGGGGAACCCCTTCCTCGTGCCTCTCACAGCTGCACCCACATCTTTCTGCTCAGACGGAGGCCACCCTCTCCCATCGCTGCCAGGGAGGGGCTGAACGGGCCTGACCGCGAAGCCAGATCTGTCTGACCAGCAGGGACTCTGCCAACAGGCACCCTCTCAGGGGCCAGGCTGACCTGGGGAAACCGTCTCAGGGTTGCAGGGCAATGGCCCTTTCTGTCCAACACTCTTTTCTTCCTTCACAAGCCTCATCCTGTATGGGGTTCCCAGGTGTCCGCCTCTCGGGATCCTCTTCCTTTCTCGCTCCCAGGGAGCCCCCCAATCAGTCTCTTGCACAGGGATCTCTTCCTGGTTCCTCATTCTCAGAAGGACCCAAGCTGCACATAAAGACAGTTTATTAATTCAAAAGATGCAATTTAACCGGGACTCCAGATGACTCCAGGGAGGGGGGTTCGTGTGAAAGGCCTGGTTGATGGTTCTCTGAGAGCAGCCGCCCGTGGAGGCACCAGGTGCTCCTCAGATCTCCCTGCACACTAAGCACCCCATCAGGAAGACTTTTCCAAGGGTCATTTATTTTATAATAATTCACAAATTGGGGCAGCGTCTGTGGCTCAGCGGGTAGGGCGCCAGCCCCATATACCGAGGGTGGTGGGTTCAAGTCTGGCCCTGACCAAACTGCATCAAAAAATGGCCGGGTGTTGTGGAGGGCGCCTGTAGTCCCAGCTGCTTGGGAGGCTGAGGCAGGAGAATCATCTAAGCCCAGGAGCTGGAGGTTGCTGTGAGCTGTGACGCCACAGGACTCTACCAGGGTGACAATGTGAGACTCTAGCTCTAGAAAAAGAAAAAATAAAAATAATTCACATTTTTTGACATATTGAGATTGGCATATAGTAATTTCATATTGTCAGCGCTTTTCTCACTATATGATCTAAAACAGGTCCATCTAAGTATAACCAATTGTTTACTATTCCAATCCTTTAGAAACATTGGCAATAAGCATTTAACTTTTTTCCCCAACAGTTCATCAAGTATATTGAAAAGCAGACCAATGACAATTTTGCTATCGGCATTCTATCCACCTTGTGATACACACTGCTGCGTCCTGGTAGGTGAGCGAACCAATGTTCTTTCACAATACAGAACGCTCGTCCTGGTGTTGGGGCCACATTAGTATATTCCGTTCTGCTTGCTGGGAATAAGCTGTAAAATGTCCTGGTAACCTGCCGTCTCAGCGTGCAGCTGCCTAGACGGTGCTGTCACCGTGCCACATTCTCCTGCTTTCCTCTGCTTTCTGAGCAGAGAAGCAGGGTTGCCGTGTGTGCAAACACTAATGTACTGATGTACACACGTGGTCGTCCACACCCTGCCTCTGGCTTCCTGTTAAATGCTCAAATCCTATTTAATTCAGTTTTTTTTTTTTTAAGAGACAGAATCTCACTTTATTGCCCTTGGTAGAGTGTCGTGGCATCATAACTCACATTTTCGTTACTGAATTATCTCCACAAATTTGCTTTCGAGAAAAGTGACACATTTGCTTGAAAGTTTTTATTATACGTATCACTCTCACAATGCTCCCCGAATCACTCCACATCTTGAAACTCATTTCATTATTATGTTGTTTTTGAAAACTGATGCAGTTGTTCAGTGTGATGTTTTCATCTTGATCACCATCCCACACGATGGGTAGTGGCATTTATTCACAGCCATATTTAAAGACTATAATAAAAGTAAACTCAGCTAGTGTATGTTCTTCCCAGAAGCACAGTGATTATGTGGATGTGTATAAAGTCATATCACGCCACTTATACAGGCAGTGTATCAAATTTACTATTTATCCCTGGTTCCCAACCATTTGCCTAAATTCACTGTATCCATAAAAATGGATATAACAAAAGAATGTAAAAATGGATATAACAAAAGAATGTTTACAACAAAAGAATGAGTGCTGAGGTTATATTCTCCGAAGAGAATAAACTAGGGATCATAAGCTACATCCCTAGACATCTTCAGATTCTTACAGGTTGTCCTGGGGGCTAATCCATCTCAAGTATGATCATCTTTACCATTTACCCTCCACTCAGATCATTTTTTTTTATTTCCTCAAACTAATACACTGAAGATCGAGGCAGCATGCTCTCTAGAGTGGTAAGCCTGCTACAAAAGTCATTGTGTTGTATACTGTACTAATCATTTCAGTAATACCAGTGAAAAGAATTAAAAATTCTGACTGGCTGCAGCGACTCATGCCTGTAATCCTAGCACTCTGGGAGGTTGAGGCAGGTGGATTGCTTGAGCTGAGGAGTTCAAGACGAGCCTGAGCAAGAGCGAGACCCCCATCTCTACTAAAAACAAAAATTATCTGGGTGTCCCAGCACCTGTAGTCCCAGCTCCTGTGGAGGCCAAGACAGGAAGATTGCTTGAGCCCAGAAGTTTGAGGTTGCTGTGAGCTGTGATGATGCCACAGCACAATCCATGGCACAGTGAGACTTTGTCTCAAAAAAACAAACAAAAGAAAAGAAAAAGAATAGAGAAGAAAAAAGAATTAGAAATTCTGAAACCATTCATAGAATATATACTCAGTCATAAAGAGGCACCTGTTCCTTTATGATACATTTATATAACTTAAATTCCTTCAAAATTTCAGAGAAAATTTCCTATTAGATAAAGGAGGCCAAAGTTTTTTAAAAAGGGGCACATGAAACTCTAACAATTTCTTTTTATAATTAAGCCTTCAGTGTACTTCGGCTGGTTCTAATTTAACTGCCTGTTCCTCCAGAACTGACCCTCTGCCTTCATTCTGTCATTTAAAAAGCTGCTCCCCAGGAAGACTACACAGGGCATCAAGTTGTTTGTTTTCCCAGAGGGCCGAACACTGTCTACCCCTGTGCTGGCTTCGCCTCCGCTGCAAACCTCCACGGTTCCCAGCCTTTCTTGGTGGGTCTCATCTTCCTGCAAACCTGAGCTCACACGCCTAGGGCCCCACCGAGACTCCTCACACTCGGGGAAAACCAACCCACTGGGGACGGTACGCCTACCAGGTCTGTCTCTCAGGCCTTTCTGCTTTCAGATCAGGAAAGCAAATTAAAATGAAGAGCATGTGTTAGCTCACCAGTCCTTCCTGACAGGAGGCTTCTCCCTCACAATGGGAATAAATGTTTATCTTACAGCCCCCCTTCCTCACTGCTGTCACAGTGCTTCCAGAAGTCTGTCTGAAAAGCAGCCTGCATTAAAAAGTCTTCCACAGTTTTACAAACAAATTTCATACATGGACTTTTCCTGCACAGCCTAAACATAGAACGGGTACATATATGTGTGCCACGTTAAACCTCTCTCTCTCTCGGTGTCTGTATTTGCACCTCACATCCTGACACGGCATGAAGACCCAGTCATGCTGATCACCACCCACAGACGCCATCTCCATTTATTTGGGGTCTCAATCTTGTCTTCAGAAGTGCCCCCCACTTGTTTCGTGTTTATAATTTCCTCACCTTTGTTAAAACTAATTTCAGTTGCCTATATATATATATTCTGAAACACATGCTGCTTAGGTTTAGCTTGTGTTCGAGCATTACAAAAATATGATCATATTGGATGCAGTTTTCAGTAACTTTCATTTTTCTTTAAATAGCATGATTTTTCAGATTTATGTGTTTTTTTGCATTCATTCTTTATTCACTTTTCCTTAATGTTTATGTCTCTGTTCCATTCTATTTTATAAATTATATATCTACAGGTCTGGTGATTGATGTTTGGATTATTCTCTGTTCTTGGTGTTTATGAGCAGTGCTATTAAAACCATTGTTGTACATGTTTTAAAGATTGGTTCAATTTGCTTTATTAATTGATTTTATCCTTATACTTCTAGCATACTACTTGGTTTCCAATGTATTCATCATAAAATAATATCTTACTCTTCATAATTTCGCTTACGTGTATAATTATAGTGACTTTAATATGTTTATATAATATTATTTGTTCTATTTACTGAGAAATATCAGCTTTTTCATTTTTTTATAGCATTTAACATATAACATATAACATTTATAGAGTTTGTTTTCCTTTCTTTATGCTGTTTAGAAATTTCTGTGTTCTGAATATCAATTAATTATTTGTAATATGTATTATTATTACTTTCTGTCACTTTATGATGACACTTTTTCTTTCCTGAGGTCATAAAGAGGATTTCATATGTTTTCTTCTAAACCAGTTTTTTCCCCACCTTTTTTATATTCTGACACACTTGAACTATAGGTAAACTTCTACGGCACACACTATAAACATTTCCAATTACATTGATCAAAAAAAGGAGTTTAAAAAAAAAAAGAATCTGGGTGGTGCCTATGGCTCAAAGGAGTAGGGCGCCAGCCCCATATGATGGAGGTGGCAGGTTCAAACCCAGCCCCTGCCAAAAACTGCAAAAAAAAAAAAAAAAAAAAAAAAAGAATATACTTACTGTGCTTTGAGTTTCTTTTGAAAATAATTTAACCAAATTTAATTAATGATCTTTAAAAAGTTTTGCGGTACACCTAAGATTCTCTCATGGCACACCAGTTGAAAGTCACTGTTCTGGATGTCTAAAGATTTGACTTTCAGATTATAAGAGATATATTTGTGTAGCCGTTACCAAGAACCAAGGGACAGCATTCCTGCCTCTTGGAAGTTCATCTCACGTCCATCCTGAGCCAGCAAACACCCTGCTCCATGCATGTTTATCACGTCATAATCAACTAAATGCTTGTACTAATGGAGCCTCACAATGTATATTCTTTCCTGTTACCCTCCAGACGAAAGTCCGTGCTCCCGATGGGAGCCAGAGGCACCTCTCACTTAGCATCTCCTGGGTTCCTGTCAAATAACTTCATTTAGATAGTCCCAAGTCGTTGTTTCCTTTATTTCAAGTGAGGGCAAATAGAGAAATCCCGCGTGGAATTTTTTAGCAACCTATGCTACGCTTTATAATAAAGTGATTTATATTGTCAGAGAAATGGGTTGTTCTAATTTTTCATCAACTCCTATTTTATGGAGAACGGTGTATAATACATCTGATGTTTGGGGCAGAAAACTATGAAGAATATTAAGGTGAAGGCAGTGAAACAGAAAGATGGCGTGTTAATGTCGACAGGGGGCGCTGTGCTCTATCTGCAGCTCACATGCCCAAGGTCAGCAGCTGGGACTCCACCAGCAGCGCTTCCCCTCCATACACATTTATGGAGTTACGGGAGCCTCCTCTGTACTGCAGGAACTTTGCTTCAAGTCTCCTGCCTTCCTATAGTGCTTCAATACCTGTTAATACTCACCGGCAACTGCAGTTAGGTCCCATTTAATAAGGTATCTGCTTCTTCCACAATTTCTACATTTTTCCCTGGAGGACAGGTAGATAATTAAACTGAAAAAGATAACTATTATTAAGTTAAAAACTAGTAGGATTAGTTTTTCCCTGTTTAGATGAAAAAAAGGAACTTTAGGTTCCTCTCAAAGATTCACTAATAGTCTGTCATTAATTAAAGTTTCATTATTAGAGGAAGTTAGAAATGAATTAAAACAAATTGTAGGCTTATATGTACAGTTTTCATAACATAGAATTTCTTGCAATACTACAGCTTTGTCTGATGGAAGAAACCTTTGTATTGCTAATTAATTACAAGCAGGTAATCCTTTCCTATAATAAAGGAGTTAGGTTCCCGTTGGACACAGACTACTGATACTCTAGACTGGTGGTTCTCAACCTTCCTAATGCCTCCTAATGTCGTGACCCTTTAATACAGTTCCTCATGTTGTGGTGACCCCCAACCATAAAATTATTTTCATTGCTACTTCATAACTGTAATTTTGCTACTGTTAGGAATCGTAATGTAAATATCTGATATGCAGGACGTATTTTCACTGTTACAAAGGGGTCACGACCCACAAGTTGAGAATCGCTGCTCTAGACAGAAAAAGAGTGAGCGGTGGACATGGTGCTTTTAAGTACCCACCACACAAACACCTAAATGTTAGGAAATCTTCACTTAGCACAGGATGGTACTTACTAATAATTAAGACACTTTGAACATTTCCAAACGCAAGTACCATGAGCTTTCTAGTATTCATATCCAGAAGACCAAAAATCACACCATAACAAAGATATCTGTATCAGAATGTTTATTGCAGCCCAATTCATAATTGCTAAGTCA
>CAUYRH010175490.1:0-71579 GCA_963574655.1 Perodicticus potto | reverse complement strand
TCATTCACTTTGCCCCAGAAGGGATTGTGTTCGTTCATGGATACATTCATTCACCTTGCCACTGGTGGAAGGGACTGTGTTCATTCGTTTCCTGGCCAAGGAACCCATACACCTATATATAGCCCGAGACTAATAGCCTAAAGGGGGAGACAGGGAAAGACCGGGAGAGAAACGGAGAGAGTTTTTCTCTCCCACTTGAGTTCTCTCTCTCTACCAGGAGCTTTAGTGTTTTCTGTATTCTTTTCTGTAAATAAATTCTGTCTTACAACTGGGGGGGGGGGGAATATGTTCACAAATTCTTCAACAATCCTCCCATCAAAAGGTGGTCAAATCACTTTTCTTGACTGCTTGGAACTTAGTAACTTAATTCTAAGATTAAGAATCCTTAATCCTTAATCCTAAAATTAAGAATCCTTCTAATTCTGCACTATCACCAAGTTCAATACACAGATCAAGATGAGCTACAGAGGGAGATACTTACCTGGAAAGGTCACTAGCCTATTCTCCTCACATCCCAATAATTTGCCTGCCCCAATTTCCTGCTGCCCATAGCAGGCCTTCAGCCTCTATCTCAAGACTTTTGTTTGACTAATTTTTCTTCTAGTATTTAACTAGCTATGGCAGAAGTAATGGCATATGACTTCTGAGACTAGGTGAGGTATTATGGCTCCTCTCCCTCTTTCATCACTTGCTCTGGATGAAGCCAGCTGACTAAAGAGGTACTGAAGCAGCCTCATGGAGATGGTCCAGATAGCAAGGAACTGAGGCCTCCTGCCACTAGCCATGTGGGAGAACCATCTTTGAAGTGGATATTCCAGCCCCAGTCGGGCCTTTGGATCACCACAATGGTAGTCGATATCTTGGCTGCAACCTCACTCTGAGACCCTGAGATAAAAAACCCAGTCAAGCCACTCATGAATTCCTAACTCACAGAAATGGAATTAATAAATGCTTCTTATTTCAAGCTACTAAGATTTGAGATAATTTGACAAACAGAGGTTAGACACACAAAAAGTGGAAAGTACTCTGTTCAGTACAGATAGGGCATAGCAGGCAATTGGGGGTTGGGGAGGCCTGGGCAGTAGCAGAAAAATGTGGCTTCTTCCCCAGTTGACTATTGTACCAGTTATGAACATCTTTTCAGGTAACATAAAGCCTGACTCAAATTGGTATAATTGATTTCTTAAAATAATCTACAACTTTATAGTCTCACATAATAAAATGTCTAGCAGTAGGTTCAATCACAGGCATGGTTTGATCAGGGCTCTAGCTCTGCCTATATCCCTGCTTTTCCATGGGTGGGTTCCACTCACAATCTGGCTTTTCTCATGGGTCTATGAGGGCTTTCAGCAGCAACAAAGATCCTCATTCATGTTTAAAAGAAAAAAAAAAAAAGACAAACATTTGTCTTATCATGGACCTTAAATACTTCCCTTTAATCATAAAACTTAGATTGCATGTCCAACCTTGCACAAATAACAGTTGCCAAATTATTTCCATGAGCAGATTGGTTTTGGCATGTCTAATCCTATAACTGGTAAGAGAGATGAGATCCCCACTAATCAGGACATACCCACTGGAGCTGAGATGGGGAAAGCCTCCCTGAGTTTCCTGTGTGCACATGTATACGTGGGATGACGAGGGGTATGGATTCTGTCAGGAAGGAGCACAAGAGGAATAGATACTGGGAAGGCAATCCACACTTCCACCACAGCTGATTTTGGCTCTTTTCCAGACCTTTAGAGATGTATTCCCTGGCACGGTCTCCATGTCTGGCTCCACTCTGGACTTGGCAGAGATATTGGTCCCAGCCTAAGGGGGCTTCTGATTCTGCACTATCACCAAGTTCAAGACACAGATGAAGATGAGCTATAGAGGGAGAAACTCACCTGGAAAGGTCACTAGCCTATTCTTCTCACATCCCAATAATTTGCCTGCCCCAATTTCCTGCTGCCCACAGCAGGCCTTCAGCTCTATGTCAAGACTTCTTTGACTAGTTTTTCTTCCAGTGTTTGACCCTGAGCTACATTTGCCCTGTTTTGCTGGAACGAAGCCTGAGAGTGTATCAGAGGACCCTCAATAGATTGTGCACTTCGGAGAGGCTTTAGAGAAATTGCTATTCCTTTTGGGAACAAACAAACAAACAAACTTGGCTGCAATAGTCTGAGGTTATCCCTGAGGGTGTATGTGGAGGACTGCACCTCACAGCCCTGACTTGTTTTTCTAGGAACTCTTTCCTCTAGGGGGGTGCAATGAAGATCTTGCTAACTCTAACTTAGGCTTTCATTTTCATTCTCAAGCAGGACACAGAACATTTATTTCTCTAAAGTTTATACATTCAAACAGGTTTTCACTACCCATTTTTTTTTTTTTTTTGAGACAGGGTCTCACTCAGATGCAAAGGCTAGAAATACAGTGGTGTCAACACAACTTACTGCAACCTCAAACTCCTGGCCTCAAGCAGTTCTTCTGCATCAGCCTTCTTGGAACTATAGATGTGTACCACTATGCTAGACTATTTTTTTTAATATATATTTTGTGTACAGACAGGGTTTTGCTCTTCTTCAGGCTGATTTCCAACTCCTGGCCTCAAGCAGTCCTCTTGCCTCAGCCTCCCAAAGTGCTACTGTGCCCAGCCTTAAACGAGCTTTCTGAAGAGACAATAGATACATATATGATGGATATTTGACTCAGCCACCCTCATTTTAGGGTCTCCATGCCATACTACCTTGCCTAGCTCTCAGCATGATTGATTCCCTGTGGAAGATGCTGCCCTTGAACTTATCATCTCAAGCATGTACATTAAATCTCTATGTCAGACTCAAGGCCATGAAGCCCAGAAAGGGGTGACACGAGCTCCTACTTTGGAGCTCTATGACCAACCTCCTAGTTGTTGAGATGTCCTGGCTGAGGGTCCATCCCTGTCCTAAAAGACTGCCATATTGGAGATCATTTACCCTTTATAGCACTATTATAGCACATTCTTCATTATATGGTTCCTTAACCCCTCCCTTCTCTGGGAAAGTCTACCTGCTACCACTGAGTAGTTGTAACTTCAGTTGTTTTCAACTTTGGCTGCATATTGGAGTCATCCGGGAAGCATTCAAAGTTTCAAATGCCTTAGTCATATCTCATAGTATGTAGAATATCCTAATCTCTGAGGGTAGGACTGAGGCATTAGTATTTTTTAACCTCCATCCCTCACACCCTGCTCCCAGCTGATTCCAGTGTGTAGTCAAGGTTAAAAACCACTGACCTATGTCCTTGATGGGGTAAGCATCTTTTAGTCAAATAGTGGGGCTGGGGACTTTTTATCACCAGGGATTTTTATTTGCAAATGAATAAGTCCCTGTGTGTGGCTTCTCACACTCAGCCTTGTGGGCCAGGAAGCTACAGACTGTGACTTGTCACCCAATACCACGGATCCAGGATGCTGTGGTTCAGGGAATATTCATTCCTCAGGATGAACTCTCATCTGATAGTAACAAAATCACTCATATTTATCCAGAATTCACTATGGCCAAGCACTGTTCTGGGTTTTTTCTTTAAGCCTCATAATATCTTATCTCATAGATGAGAAAACTTAAGCACAAAGAGGTGAGGCAATTTGCCCAAGTTAACATAGCTGGTAAAGTGGTGGAGCTGAGATTAGCATCCAGGCACCCGGTGCTAATTATTTATTATTTATTTATATTTATATTTATTATTATTTTTATTACCTGAGCATCTGCATCCCTAGACCATTGGTCTCAAACTCTAGGGCACATCAGAATCCACTTGATTGGGTGTGTAGTGAGGAGGGTCAAGGGATGGGTGTTCAAATGCAGAGTCTTGAGCCCTCTGCCAAATTCTGACTCACTAGGTCAGAAATAGACCTGGAATCTGCATTGTTAACAGGTCAGTGAAGCCCAGGTTATCAGCTCGAGGGGATGTTAAGGTCCATCTAAGATCATTTACGTTTTATAGCACTATTATAGCACATTCTCCATTATATTGTTCCTTAAGACAAATGCTGCTGTCTATTTTTCCCAGTTCTTGATATAAAGCCCAAGTCTTGGAAGAAACCATCCTGGTCTTCTAGTTTTTCCATATCATCCTCAAAACTCCACAGTACTATAATGGCCACTTCAATGAATAAAAGAGCAAGAAACTAAATGGCCTGTGTTGCTGAGCTCTAGAAAATACCAAAACCATCACTATTCCATCAAGCAGGTGCTCACAAGGGTAGTGCAGAGGAAAATAACCCTATCTAAGACCACAACTTGCTGCAGCTGCTTCTGCTTTCTAGGGCCATGGTCTCATTCACTTCTCACACTGTAATGTGCATTTGAATCACCTGAGGATCTTCTTAAACTGCAGCGTCTGATCAGGTAGTTCTAACCAGCTCCCAGAGGAGAGGGAAGATGCTGGCTCAGGGAGGGGGCCTTGAGTTGCAAGGGTCTGATCCTTTCCAAATGGGCGGTGCTATGTTGAGAGTTACTTTAAGTGTGAAAGACAAGACTCTCTGCACATGACTGGTGTGAACTCAGGAGAAACAAATAGAGCTAAAGAGGTCTGCGTAAGAGGTGGGGGGGGGGGGCTGGGAGGCCTTTGTAATTTATGGAGGCAGCTGAGAGGCAGGATGTAGATGGAGAGATGACAGTGATGGCTGACATTCCCTGCATCATTATCGGTGCTCTGGCAACTTTAACTCATTTAATTATAACCACAACCCCATGCAGTCTGTACTGATGTTATGATGGGGAAATGGAGCCTTAGATAATGGAAGTATGCTGCTTACAGCCTCTGATGTAAGGCTTTGCTCATAGGCAATGTAACTCTTGCAGCTTCTTTTTACCCCAAAGCTGCAGTGGCTCTTAGGGGAACCTGATGCAGAAGAGGCCTCAGTGCGGCAAGCTACCAGGAAAACCAGGAGAGTCTCAGGAACTTCTAGGAATTCAGATGCCCATTTACTTTTTGAGTGTTGCCTGAGTTGGGTTGAAAAGTAAATATTCTCCACTCTCTGATGGCTGAACTTTCAGCACAACTCAACTATAGGCATAGGCTTTTATTCTGGTTGCCTTGGAAATCGGGGTTAAGGGCTGTGTTTCAGGTTGGCTCCAGATCAGAATGCAATGGAGAGAAGAGAGCAGGTGAGGCGAGGATGGGTAGGCAATTGGAGGGAAGCAGAAAAGTGGAGCGTGTAAAAAATGCTACCAGAAAAAATAGTTTCCCCAGACTTTGTGTCTCACTGGAGATACTGGGAGTAGGAAATGCTGGATTTTCCATCCTATGTAGAATGGGAGTATCGAAACACGGTTATGTGAATGCTGAGGTAAGGGGGCTTCCTTGAATTTGAAGAATTTAGGGATTCCTGGGGACAGAAGACACTTGGGTCATGCAAATGAGGAATACTACTGAGGATCTTCCTGGTTAGTTTAGACTAGGGTTTGAAAGTGAGTCAGGAAGATTTTCTGATACTGTCAAGCAGACAGACGTAGGGTTCGGGAGCCTGGGTAAAGGAAGAACATGGTTCTGGAAAGCTGTGATTCTAGGTGACAGCTTTTAACAAGTCCCAGGCCCAACTCCTGTGTGTGTCCTACTGCTTTCGGGAGAAGGGAGCCCTCTCTCCTGCCAGCACTATGGAGAATGTCATCTCCACCCCTGTGGACCTCTTGAGGCCCTGGAGTCCTCATGGAATCTGAAGTCAGGCTGTTGCGTTTGTCTAGAGCCCAGGTAATTTGTGATTCCAGGGCTACCTGAGTTTTCTGGACAGACAAATAAACCCTGCCAGATTCATTTAGTGAGAGCTCAGTGAGGTCTTCTGTCCGTGCGCTCTTTCGTTTGCATGAATACCTGGTGCAAATATTACAGTCTCCATCACCATTGACCAGTGGATTACAGTTTACAAAACTACTTCACATTCCCACTATTTTATTCTCATGGCAGTCCTCTCCTGTGGGATGAAGAATGTTTCCATTTTACAGATGGGCGGACTGAGGCTCAGAAGCTGAATGAATCACACAAGGACATACAGCTGCAGTATGCTAAGGTTGGCAGATCTGTGGTGCTGAAAGTGAAGTTTCTTCTTTCTGGGCTGTGTCTTATTTTATGGGTCTTGGTTTACTGCCCTTTTGAGAACTGTAGCTTTTCTAGGCAGGAAATGTGTCTCCTGTTGTGTTAGAATCTCCCATGGAGACTTTTGGGCCTGTCCATTGCAGGCTGCTCACTGGCCATCTGCCTTTGCAGGCACAGTCCAGTCTTCCAGGTCCACCTGCTCGCTTTGACATGTTTCCAAACTGGAATCCTGCATTTTCTAAGTCCGTGAGCTGGATGTCTTCTCCAGACTCCATTACTGTGGTTTCCATCATCCATCATCCTCTTAAAGGGAGACAAAGGAGAAAGGTGGGAAAAGCACACACCTGATTGCTAGATCTGCACGTGGCAATCACAAATATTTGTTGGGCATCTGCTACGTGCCTGGATCTGTGCTCGGTTCCCAGGCACAGCAGCAAACTACACAGGCAGCCTTTCTACCTGGCTGGAGCTCATGATCTAGTCGGGTGAGGCAGACATGGTACAAATCATCTTGCATCTCTGTGGTGACAGGATGACAAAGAAAAAGGAGATGCAACAAGAGCAAAAAACATTGAACCCTGACCTCCTCTGGGTGCCTAAGGAGGCTTCCTGGAGGAGGTGGCTTCCCAGCTGAAACCTGAGGGATGAGTAGTTGGCTGGAGTGGGGAGGAGGAAGAGGGTCAGGAGGAAGGAGTGGCTGTGCAAACATCCTGGGACCAAAAAGAACTTGGTTAAATTCAAATAACTAAAAATGCTCTAGAACAAGGTAAGTGTGTGTGTACGGTGGACAGATGGGGAGGGAGAAGAAGGGTGATGCAAGCTGAGGCTGAGGGGGTGACAGTGCTGGATAGTGCAGGGAGTTTGGGCTTTATTCTAAGGACAGGACAAACTGTGTGATTTTAGATGAGGACTGCAAGCTCTGATACTTGTTTTGTGAAGCTCTCTCTGACTGTCACAGGGGGTGACCTGTGAATGCAGGCAGGGCTGGAATCAGAGAGTAAAAGAAGCTATTACAGGTGAGAGAGGGGGTGGCTGGCCAGGGTGTTGGCCATGAAGATGGAGAGAAGCAGGCTCATCTGAGATAGATGCAGGAGGTAGAGTGGATGTGTTTCAGAGAGGGAGAGACTGGGGTCAAGGGTGCTGATTAGGGTTCTGGCTCTGGCACCTGGGGTGGGGGGACCATGACATCATTCCTGATAGAGGAAGGGTAGAGGCAGAGAAGCTTGTGGGTGTTCAGGTGGGGCTGTGTTCATTTGGACATGCCCTTGAGATATCAGGTGGAAAGCTGGAGTAGCTGGAGTCTTAAGTCTGGGGTGAGGCAGGATGTGCGCTGGTGATACCCACTTGGGAAGGCTCATGCTATGGTACAGGCTAGGATAACAAGGGATGAAGCATGTGGTGAGAAGAGAACTAGGAGCAAGCCTGGGAGACCACTGCCCAGACCACTGAGAAACAGCTGCTGGAGAAGCATGAGGCAAACTAGAGGGTGGGATTGCGGGACTGGGAGAAAGGGGTGTTCCACGCAGAAGAGAGTGTTGAATGGCCAGATGCTCCACAGAGCCAGTAAGATATGGGCTGCAAATTGTCCAGCATGGCCTGGAGGTCACTTCAAGGAAATTCTGGGGGAGGCTGTGATTTTGCCAGGGAATGGGAGGTGGGGAGGTGGAGTCAGTGCATGGAGTCAGGTTCAAGTTTAATGTGATCAGCTTTGCAGAAAGGTGATTTGCCTTTCTGGGTCCCAGCATGCTCACCTGAAAAAGAAAGGGGTTGAGCTGTCAGCCCTAAAAGGCAATCTCTAATCCTAGCAAAGTGGGATTATTCCCATTAGCAGTATATAACTACGAGAGCTTTTTAATGACACACGCTTCCACTGGCTCCTTGGGGCTGTCAAGCCTGGTGTGACAGACCAACTGGGAAATTTCCTGCTCCTCTCCACATTTCCTCCGCTTGATTTCAGGTCATTGCCCCTAGCGACGCTCCTCTCCAGACTCTCTCAAATCTTGTGATTTCTACGCCTCCTGAGCACTTATACAGTGGCATAATATTTTCCAGGGTTTTTTGGTCTGAATCTTTTCCTCCTATGACCTCACTGAGCACATACATGGAAAAGCCAATTTTCCAGCATTTACTGAGCAGCAGCTGTGTTCTAGGTACCAGGCCACTTGTGCACCTGCGCACCTCTGGTGATGATGACAATGCAGTGATGATGATAGTATGATGCTGGGACTCAACCACAAGCACAGAGAGTCATAGAAACTGATGGAGATTGGAGTTTCCAAAAGGTCCAGCTTTGATGTTGGACCCTGGCTACCTAGCTAAGTGGTAGCATTACAGACAACGTATAAGATTTATGCATACTGCTTCTTGGCCTTTTGGCTAGGATCAAGTGACTTAACCTCTCTTCTCTCAACACAAAAGAGCATCAGCTAGGTTGGGCACCATGGGATGTGGATAAACTTGACCTCCATCAGGGCTAATTAGTGGCCAAGATAAAACCCTTGCAAGCAATTGAGAGCTATATATGCAGATGCCCCTTGGCTAACAATGAGGTTACATCCCAGGAAACCTATCCTAAGTTGAAAATATACTAACTCAAAAATCCATTTAATATACCTAATCTACCAAACATCATAGTTTAGCCTAGCCTACCTTAAATGCACTAAGTACACTTAACATTATTAGCTGAAAGTCTGCAAAAATCATATACATGTAACACAAAGACTATTTTATTCTAACATGCAGAGTAACACAGGTCATACTATACTGAAAGCGACAAACAGAATGGTTTTGTACCATTGTAAGTAAAAAACCATCAGCCGGGGACTGTCTGAATATTCATTACACATCAGCACTAAAGGACTGCAGAAAGGAAGGTCTGCTGTGTCTTGAAGCCCCCAATTTTCAAATATGCAGAGGTGAGAGGAGGGTTAGGGAGGTCCTAAGGGGAGAGGTATGAATCACAGTGGGGTGGGGCAAGTGGTTGGGAAGGTCTCTTTGGACCAGAAATGATGTGTGAGAAAAAAACAAAGAGATGGATGAACTGGAGATATGGGATCAGATTAGAGGGAGAGCTGATATGCAGACACTAGGAGGGATTACAGAAATACAGTTCACTTACCTAAAGGGGTTCTCTGCTCTTCCCTTGTGTTCCTGCAACGGGGCTCTTGGACATTGTTTGCTTGGTTGGGCTGTTCTTTCTCTCTTGGGGAGAGAATCAAGCTCAGAGAAGACCCAGCTGGATGTGGGGGAAGAGTGGGACCCAACACAGTCAAGATGGTGTGACCAAGATAGCCTTGGATGAAAATGAATCCAGATGAGAGGTTCCCAGGGGTTGAATCCTCTTAAAGACTTGAGAGACTTCCAATCCGAAGTGAGATTGGATTTCCATTTTGGAGAGAATATTTTAAGAGTGTTGCTGATTTCAATTGCATACCTTCCCCTTACTTTGCATCTTTAATTTGTTATCTGAAACCTTATCTCTAAGAGAAAAGATATTGAATGAAGGAAATACTTCCATTTTCTTATGTGAGTAGTAGGAAAAATTACAGGACATAGTATGCCAACAATTTTCACAAATAGGAAAACATCAATTGTATAATGAAAATACATTTATTTATATAGTCAGGCCAATTTTAAGAGTCAATAAACACAATTATTCATACTTACAGTGAAGAATGATTGTATTCACTAAAGGAAGATTAAAAGACTTGAGAGTAGGTGGTTGGTAGTGGTGCAGGCCAGGGAATCATTCTTCAGAAAATGTTTTCTCTTTTCCTGTGCCATTTCTCTAGCCATTTTATAACTCTTAGGGAACTGTGGTTATCTTGTACTCAAGCCACAATTAATAAAAACAATAACACATACAAATACCTTTAAACAAAACAAAAAGTAATTATGGCTCTACCTTGAAGCACATGGAAATAACACACAACGTTAACAGACTGGAAAGTTATAGAAGATGCCTCTTAGTGCACCTAAGCAAAGTGATATGGGTTTATTCAAACATGAAATTCAAATTCATTCCCAATGACATTCTTTACTAGAAACTGTAGTGTCAAGTAAACTGGGAGTGAGTCTTTGCCTGAAACCACCATGTCGAAATTTCACTTCTTGCAGCATATTCAGTAGGGGTGCTGTGGTGAGATGACTTGTTATGCTGAGTAAGAAGGAACTGTTCACTGAAAATTTCCATTTTTTTTTAACAGCCCTTATGGTGAAAAGTCCTTAAGATGGAAATCAGGAAAGGAGTAAACTGGGCTCACACTTGTCTCCAAGCTTTTGCCGATAGTGGTTCCTCTGCTCACAACAACTTCTCCCTCCTTTTTTTCCTGACAAACTCATATTCAGCTTTTCAGGATGAACTCAGATGGCAGATTCCAGGGGAAAGCTGCTTGGTCTGTCAGTGTCTTCAGCCCCTCTACTGGTCCAGTGCTTCCTCGTTGCTCCTAGAGTCCCTGAGCTTCTGAGGAATCCTATGCACTTTCACAGTGCTGGTCTCATTTCCTCAACTGCAAGTTTCTTGTGAGTGGGATCTGGATATACCCAGTGTCAAGAGTGACTGGGGCAGAGGAGGCATTGATACATTTGAATTAACGAATATATGCACAAACTGATTCAGGAAAGAATTGGAAAGTCCAACTTCAAGGCTGTGTAGAATGTCTTGGGGAAGTTTATCAGTCAGTTTTAGTGTAGTAAGAAATAACCCCAACATCTATTTCACTGGGGGACAGAAGTAGGGCTAGGAGTTTTGTGGAGAAAGATTGATTCCTTTTCTTATAAAGAAACAAATTCCATCATGACAGTGCCACCCTTATAACCTAATCTAACTCTAATTACCATCTACCCCCCAGAGGCTCAGTTTCTAAATACTAACACATTGAGGGGTAGGGCTTCCATTTATGAATTTGGGGAGGACACAGACATTTAGTCCATGACAAATATTGACTATTTTTACCACCCATATATCTTCTTCGGTGAAGTGTATGCTCAAATTGGAAATGAACATTAATTTTTTATAAGGATAATGAAATATATTTTCCATGCAAAATATTATATACATTAAATAACATACAGTGGTAACAAGGCAGTGTAGGTTTCCTGGGAAGCAGACCCTGTGATAGAAATATACAAGCAGGAAGTGTGTTTACTGGGCAGTGCTGTCTAGATGAGGACCGGTGAGAATGGAAGAATGAAGCAGGATAGACAGAGCAAGAAGTTGAACTCTATCAAAGTCCTGACAAATGCCTCAGTTGATCCCTTGAGGACCCTCTGAAGTTGGGAAAGCCCCTAAAAGATGTCTGAATCTTATGATTTGATAAAAATTAAAAAAAAAAAAAGATGTCTGAATCGAGGCAATGGCCAGTCTTTGGGTATCTGCCGCCCCACAAACATGAACCTTGAATGAGACGACTCTCTACCCAGGGGAAATTTCCAGAGAAGAACTCAGCAGAGAGCAGCCAACTACCAGTCCCAGTAGCTGAGGGAAGGAGCGCTTCAGTCTCGAAAGGGTTGGGGGACTTGTGAGAATCTGGGAAGCACATCAGAGCATCGACTACAGATGATCAAAAAGAATAATACGTATTTCATAATTTACAGCAAAGTTCTGCCTTAATCCCAGATACAAGTAAACTTGAAATTATGAAAAGGTAAAATTCTGGCAAGAAAACAAAGAAACCACATGAAATGCCAGCTACTGGAATGATGGAAACTTTTGATGGTAAGAGAGAAAAAACAAACCCAAAGAAAAGGCCTCTAAATAGTGAGGAGAATTATTTCCAGGAATACTCATTTTTTTTCCCCCAAAGTCTGAAAAAATAGACAACTAATATGTATAAATAAAAATAGAAGATAATTTCAAAAACAGATCATGCCAAATTTTATTGACAATAGAAAAAGAAGAAATCCTTCAAATTCATTCTACTACATCTGAATATACCTGGTAATAAAATTGGAAAAATATATTATTATAAAGGGAAATTACAGACATATTGCACTTATAAATGTAGATGCAATATCCTAAACAACATATTAACAAATTGAATTAAAAGTTACTATTCAAATAATGTACTTTGGTCAAAATTAAATCCAATTTATTTGAGAATTAGTCACTATTTTCTTTTTTTATCCTTTCCCCCACACAAATTAATTTTTTTGCATGTGGATATCTAGTAGTTCCAGTATCATTTCTTCTGAATTAATTTTGCAACTTGGTTACAATTGTCCCTATATGTGTGAATATATTTCTAAGCGTTCTGTTCTGTTTCATTAATCTCTTTATGTGGTTTTGATGTGTACCGTATCTCATTGTCTTGGTTATTGTAGCTTCATAATAAATCTGGAAATCAGGTAGCATTATTTCTTCCACTTTGGTTGTTCCTGTTCAAAGTTGTTTTGGTTATTCTGGGTTCTTGGCACTTTCATAATAATTTTAGAATTGTGTTATCAATTTTTACAAAGAATCACCAGTATGCTTTTTGTTTTAAAAATTAACAAGCTAATTTTTTAAAAAGTCTTCAGAAATTCAAGGGGCAGAGAACAATCAAAACAACCTCGATAAGGAAGAAAATTGCAGGAATAACACTTCCAGACTTACAGGCTTACTCCAAGATGTCACAATCAAGACAGTGTAGTCCTGGTTTAAGGACAGAGATAGTTCCATGGGGCAGAGTAGAGAATTCATGAATAGACACATATATATTTGAGTAATTAATTTTTCACAAAGATACTAATTCAACAGAGAAAGCATTATCTTTTAAACAAATACTGTTATAAGAACTGGACATCCATAAGGAAAAAGAAGTAAAGTTCAACCCCCATATCATATCATCTACTGATATAAACTTGAAATGAATCATAGACCTAACTACCTAACTATAAGGGTTAGAACTATGACACTTCCAGAAAAAACGTAGGACAAAATCTTTACAATTTTAGGGGAAAATATAACTAATGCATATGTATGTCAAAGGACTTGTGTTTAGAATGTATAAAGAATTTTTATAATTTAATATTGAGATGAAACAACCCCATAAAGATGGGCATAACATTACATACATGTAACAAAAGATAAAATGATTGATGAGCATATGAGCAAATGATCATTAGTACTAGTCATCAGTGAAATGTAGATTAAAACCTCAGGGAAGTACCAGTATATACCCACTAGAATTGCTAAAATTGAAAAAATACCAATAACCAAATTTTGATAGAAATGGGAAGCAGAAAGAACTCTCATCCATTGCTTGTCATAGAATGAAATGATACATACAACCACTCTGGAAAACAGTTTTTTGGTTTGTTATAAAATTAAACACACATTTACTACATAATTTGGCAATTTAATTTCTGCTGTTACCAAAGAGAAATAAAAAACATTTGTGTACACTGAGACTTACAGAAGACTGTTCACTATAGTTTGGTCATAATAGCCCTGAACTGGAAACATACAAAATATCCATCAACCATTTAATGGATAAGCAAATTATGGTACATCTATATAAAGGAATACCACTCTCCAGTGAAAAGGGAACAAATTCCTGTTTGCTGCACAAAACAACATGGATGAAACATTTTGTTGTACAAAAGAAACCAGGCATTGAAGAGCCACCACTGCCTGATTCCATTTATATGAGACTCTAGAACCCGAAAAAGTCTATAGTGATAGGAATGAGATGAATACTTGCCCCTGGGGCAAGGGAGGAGGATTGACTAGGAAGGGTGTGTTGCTTTTGTGGGGCTGATGGAAATATACCTTGACGGGGATGATAGTTACTGAGATATCCATTTTTGTCAAAACTCATCAAACTGTACACTTTCATTTTATTGTATGTAAATTGTGCCTAAAATAAGAATAGTATCTCTAGATGTCAAAAACAAATTCCTGCTGCCTTTATAGCAGACTCTCAGGGCATATACCTTTCCTGGATCCAGCATCTAACTCAGAGTGCAGGCAACTTAAGGAAGTTGGCCAACAGACCTTGCATGTCCAGCCCGTAGGATCCAAAATTAATAGCTTCCTAGAATATTCCCTTTTCATGCCTCGTTTTCATATTGGAAAAAGGGTGCCACCATGCTGGACCATAAAGATGAAGACTTATCCTGCTAGGAAGAGCAGGTGGTGAACTGAAAGGATTCCAGTCCCTAAGGATCCAACAGCATAGATAACTGCCTGTCTCTGCACTTCTGTGCTAGAGAAAGTGGGAAATTACCTGCCTGGTTTAGGCCACTATTATTTTGAGTCTTTCTATGGCTAAACTTGACCAATACAATTATCCAAAATTCTTCAAACACAATTCAACTTATGACTTAGCCTTGAATTCTACTTTTGTTGCATACCTTCTACATATTAGATAGGATTTCTTTCATAAGTGCTTCCTGTTGACTAGAGTTCAGTATAAGAAATATGTGGAACCCTTGTAGCACGAATAAATTTATCCATAAGTCACTCCTACCTGGTGTTAAGGTTTGAGATCAATTTGGCTGCAGTTTCTAGTCAAAGTCCTTCTTTAGAGACTGGGTTGCCAAAGTGGGAAACCTCGTTTTGGCCTTGACACAAAAAGAGCTCTGTATCCAATGCAAATGTGTTGTTCAGGATTTAGAGGTCTGTCTTTGTTGCCCAAAGAGTACTATGACACTTAAGAAGAACTTGGAAGAAACATAGCACAGAGGTTATTGTGTATTATATGTTGAAAGCTCACCTGGGACTGAGAAAACTCACAAAGCTTTCCAGGATCATGATTGATCTCTGTACAGGGTTGACTAGTGTCTGCCAAAAATCCATGTCCACCTGGAGCCCCAGAATGTAACTTAATGTTGGAAATAGGTCTTTGCAGATGTAATTAGTTAAGATGAGGTCATGTTGAATCAGGTGGGCCTTTAATCTGATGAATGGTCTCCTTATACAGAGAGATACAGAGACAGAGAGACTGAGATGTGCACAGGGAATAGGGCCGCGTGATGAAGGAAGTAAAGATGGGACTGATGCAGCTACCAGCCAAGGGATGGCCAGGTTTGCTGTCAACCACCAAAGGGTACAAGGAGGAAGGGAGTTTACTTCCCTAGAGCCTCCAGAGGGAGCAAGGCCCTGCTGACCTGTCGGTGTCAGACTTCTCGGCTCCGTAACTATGAGACTATCTGTGATATTGCTGCTGTTTCAAGCTTACCCAGTTTGTAGCAATTTGTTATGGCAGCCCTAGGAAATTAATACAGTCTTCGACATTTCAAATCACGGTGCTTTGTTTTGGTGGCATTCCTCATACAGTGCTGCTTCACTCTGGATGTTTGTTTGCTTGCACCCAATTCTTTGAATTAAGTATTATTCTAAATTCCATTTTTCTAAAATCTCCATTTCATTCTGATGCATAAAAATTACTATGTAACTCAACCTTTCCCACAACCTGAATTTTCTTGTTTTACCAAAGCATGCCAAATCTATCCTTTACTCTGGGTAAGTGAAGAAGGTTTGTGGACCTTTCTCTTGTCAGTGTGATGCTGGAGGAACAGCATCTTGTGGAACTCATGTTTAAGATGATGTCAGGGCCTTGTATTGCTCTGGTTGGTGTCTGATTGTGTTGAAATGATACTCCTTCTATGGCCTTTTTTGGTTTTTTTTGAGGCAAAGTCTCAGAAGGAAGTAGAGATGGGACTGATGGCCATCAGTGGTTGTGGCTTTGGGTAGAGTGCTGTGGTGTCTGTCAGAGCTCACAGCAACCTCAGACTCCTGAGCTCAAGTGATCCTCTTGCCTCAGCCTCTCAAGTAGCTGGGACTATAGGCAGCCTCCAGAACGCCCAGCTAGTTTTCCTGTTCTTAGTAGAAACAAGGTTTTGCCCTTGCTCAGGCTGGTCTCAAACTCGTGAGCTAAAGCAATCCTCCCACCTAGGCCTCCCAGAGTGCTAGGGTTACAAGGTGAGCACCGTGCCCAGCTTGAAATGATGCATCTAAGTCCAGCTAATCTGCTTTGCCTCAAGCCACTCTAATTGACAACATTGCAACAGATTTGCAAGCATTTCTCCAAGATTCTTCAAATTTCCGATGATACAAATTCCTTTAGCTTAGTAAAGCTACACTAGAAATAAAGACATTTAAATAGATTCTGAAAAGGTCCTTAGAACTTACTAAGACAGCATCAAGATGTTTTGAAAGGCCACTGGTAGTCGTGCATTCGGGCTGCTCTGTTTTTAACTAAATGGAGTAAGCTGAAACTGCTTTTTTTGATATTCAGCTAGAAGCTCTTTATATTGCTGACTCTGAAAGCAAAGGAAAACTCAGGACCACTTTTCAGTTGGGTAGAATATCCCCATTTGTGAATCAGAAGATATCCCCACATGGGCTATAGGAGAAAACTGTTGCAGTCAATGGAATGTTTCCAGATGTTAAAATAATTGAGGATATTCTAAAAACAAACACCAGTTGTTACATTTGGTTTCAACATTTTCGTTTTATTTTCTGTAATGGTTGATTTTCCTCATTAAGTGATTTCCATTTCTCCAGGAAGCGTAACACTTACCTCTAAAGGTGTGATCTCCCAACACTTCATTCCCTGGATAAGTTTCTTTTTAACAAGCTAAAACAGACATAACTAGGGCAGTGTTTCAGGCTGAGATGACAAATGTGAAACTGAAGAATATTGAAAACCGTTCAAAAATTGGTTTGGTAAAAGACGGTGCTGTATAACGAAACCAAATGCACAGATCAGAATTTTAAAAGAAATCCTAGTGTGAAGATAAAAGGACATGAAAGATAATAAATGTTGAAATGATACACCATCTAATGGTATCCTGTCAAGGAAGAAAGATAATATGATAACTTACAGAGCATCCCTGAGCCTCTATAGGTACTTGACCTATAGTTTGCAGGGAAACAATCTTTTTGTTTCATCTGGCTCATATTAAAAATAGGAAAAACAAAACCAGCATTTTTCCCCCACTCTCACACAGATGGTGAAAAAAAATCCATGCAATTTTTAACTGTCTGAAATTCTTTAAAGCAATATAAGACAGAAAGAATTATTAAATCACTTTTCCATTTCATATAATGAAAAACTGCACTACCACAGAGGGGCTGGGACCATCAATTTTGGAGCAAGTGGGAACTCCGATTGGTCCTGCAGGCAATCAATCACCTCTCAGTCCTGGGTCCCTAGCTCTGAAGCCATCTTGCTGTAGGAAAAACAAATGTAGAAAATAAAATTAAAGCCAACTGCTCATTGGCATTTATATAATTCCATTATTGGGATTTGCTTAGGATATGATTTACATACATGACATATGTGTTTGGGGCATATGCATATACACTCACCCATTTTTTCTTCTTTTATTTATTAATTTGTTCATTCTTCAAAAAAATTTTAGTCAAGTGATAATCCCAGGCATTAGGGGTCCGAAGATGTGTCAGGTTTGGACCCTCTCCTTAAACTCAAGGTCTACTGGGACAGAGATGGGCAAATAAATGACTATAATATATCCTGATAAATGTGTAATTGTCTCCTGCATATGGTTGACATTAATAGGAATATGTGACAATTTCCAGGTATTGTGGAGCCAAATCCAGAGTTGTTAGCAGGCCAACTGGGATTTGTTTTACCTCTTTTATATACTTAAAATTTCAGGGAGTGACAAGCTCTCCCATTTTTTATTTACTTCTGCATTTGGACTTGTTTCCAATACAAAAGATAGTTGATGGGACTTGTAGAAATACATATGGTACCTAATCTTCAATAGTTGAGAGAATCTGGGTAAGAGAGGCTGTTTGCTCTTTGGGGAGAACGTAGTTAGAGAGACTTATTGAAAAGGATAGGTCTTTATAGCCTGTGGCTATGTTGAGTCTCTCGCTACCAATCTCCAGGTACAGAATGCACTGGCTGTTGACGAGGCCCCTTCTCCTCTAGGATCCATATCTGTTATATGGAGTTAAAATTGTCTAACTGCATACAAATTATAACTTCATAGTGTCTCAGTACTCCTATAAGTAAATTGGAGTTAATGCTAATTATCCTATGGACAACAAAGGACAGTGTCTGGCTACACAAGTGTTGGCCTGTTTCTATGCGTATTGCTACAAACTGACTTGTAGGAGCTGCATGTGCCATGAACGGGCATCCAGGAGAATGCAGTCGAGATTCCTGTGGGGTCTGCTTTCACACACACACACGGGCCCGCTGCCCTCTGCTGCTTCTGTTGGAATTGGAGTTCCCCAGGACAGCGATTTTTCCTCCTGTCTCCGTCTGAGCTCCTGAAGGAGGAATGTGAACCATAAGACCAGCTGTACCTGACCTTATAGTTAAGAAATAGTAACTAGAAGGAAGCCAATGACTGGAGGAGAGAGGAAGTTCAGCCAGAGGAGGCTTCTGAGCATGGGGTCATCTGAGGAGTTTAAATCAAGGAAGGTCTGGAGGAAGAGTTCAGAACGGGGCAAAGCTTGCCACGTGATATGCTGTGGCGGTGAGTTCAGGGGGTAGGAGATGGGTGAGATGACTCCTCTGGGCTCCTTTCAGGCTTTCTGATGAAGTTTTCTTCCACATGTGGCAAATAGCACTGTAAACGTTTTTCTTGGTGGGGGTTGTGGATTTTTCCTCCCCAGGTTCTTTGATTCAAACCTACACACAAGCCTTATCAACAACCAGAATAATAACATTTGCTGTTCAAACAACTGGGAGCTGTGCCTGTATTGGGCTACAGAAAGGTGGAGAAGCTGGCAAAGGGAAGATTCCTTTGGGAAGATGTTTTCTTGGCCGTTAGGTGGTGGCAGGGTTAGTTGCTGAGCTGCTTCTAGAACAGTAAGAGTCAAGATGATAAAGATATAAATTGTTTGTCATGGAGCAATTCATGACTCCTGCTAAAGTCAAGGATCAGCTTGCTTAAGCACATTGATCACTCTCTGAATTTGAAGGGATTTTCATGTTTCCCTTATGAGAGTTTGGACAATTAAGTTTACAAACTCATTCTTGAAAAAGTGCTACAAATATCATTATGGTGACTAGATGGCCAAGGGGAGCACTTTGAAGATGACGATAGTGATACTTAGCAATAAGGTATGTAACACTTTTCCTAGGATGAGTTCGTGAACTTAATTGTCAGACCTTATATAATGACAAATCTGATGGCCATTCTAGAAAGAGAGTTCCCAAATTTCTTTGAAGGGTGATTAGGCACTGTTGTCAGTGCAGAGCTTCCCGAGGGGAGTACTCTGGAGGCGACTGCAGTGATATTCAGCAGTGAGGTATGCAGGATAAGTGAACAAACTTAGTTGTCTAACTCTGGAAGTCAGGAGCCTGGATTTTGTGATTCTGAAACTGGCAAGAAAAGGAGGAGAAAAGATGTGCTATTGGGAATAGTCCCCACGACCTAGAGGCATGAGGGGAGCTGAGAAGATAGAGACAGAGTTGTGGAATTCCTTATGGAAAAGTGGGCATGGGGGAGAAACTTTAGAAATAGGCTTTAGTGTCCCCATTACCTGCAGGAAAGCGGTGTTACCTGGGAGGGTTTCTTAAAGATGAAGAAGTCAAGAACTATGTTATGTTCAGTGGAGACTTAGGTCCTTAATTTGGCTACTAAAGAGAAGGGCATTTCAGAAGATTGGCAATGTGGTGGACACTTGGGCACATGTGGCTAGGTCACTGTTAACATGGTCTTTGTCATCCAACTCATTGGGTAGAGAGGAAGGAGAGTGCCCAGAGGTGGTACCAGAGCCTGACCAGGGTGGGGAGAAGTATTGTCCCTGGAACAATGGAGAGTCCCCCGTAAGCCCTTCCAGCTGTGTTACTCAAGTCAAGTGCATTGGGGCTGTTAACATGGCGGCCTGCTTTCATGTATGGTGGTGGTAAGAATGTGTCTTAGAAACAACACTGGGGTGGCACCTGTGGCTCAAAGGAGTAGGGCGCCAGCCCTGTATGCTGGAGGTGGTGGGTTCAAACCCAGCCCCGGCCAAAAACTTCAAAAAAAGAAAGAAACAACACTGTCTTCCTGAAGGGATCTTAAGAGCAGGTATTTCACCAGACTCTTTCTTTGGAAAGCTAATCAACTTAAGGGTGTTTTGCAAAGCCATAAATAATGCTCCTTCCACTCACATCAGACCATTCTGTTAGTTCTTTCAGCACATATTCAATGTGCACTTACTACATGCTAGTCATGTGCCAGGTACTAGGGGCGCAGAGATGACAGGGCACCATCGTTGTCCTCAAGGGGCTCCAATCTTGTCATGAGGGAGACAGGGAAGGGTCAGATGCTGCCCCACAGGGTCTAAATGGTGATAGACAAAGTCCAGGAGGGTGGGATGGGGATACAGCTGGGGTTGGAGGCCCGAGGGTACAGTGAAAGCCCATTGAGTTTCCAAGGAGAAGTAGAAGACAGCTGATGCTGGTGTGTGTAGCTGTGGTTGGATGTAGGGAATAGGAAGGAATGTGGGGCAAGGTGGGCTCCCAGCCCACAGAGCCTTCTGTGCAAAGGCAAGAGGGAAGGCACTTACAGGGGCTGTCTCACCCTGTTCTGGGGGATTCCCAGCAACAACCAACCTCCATTGTGACTTTCTGCCGCCAGCCTGGTGTACAGCAAACACTCACTGTCTCTGGCTGCCTTCATCTTGGTGCATGGGGCTCTCAGGAACACATCATATCGAGAACCAGAGCAAGTTGGAGAAGCTCTGCATGTGGCAGGTATTCAGACCTGCAGTGCAGGGAAACTTCCGTGCTTATTGTCCCGGGGTGTTGAGGAGTTACTAATCCTCAACAATTGTGTGGATTCACACCTGCCTGCAGCCCTGCCACTACTGTGGATGGCTGTGGTCTCTGGGTCTCAGAGTGCCCACGATACAGGGAAGAGCAGAATATTTCTGCCCTTGCTGGCAGAGAAAGATAATAACCTTTAAGGAAGAGATTTCACAGCTCTTTGAATTGAGTTGCATGTTTGTTCTGGGTTATTTTTTCTCAGTTTCCTAATATAACACACGTTTGCTATTGAGTAAATATTGATCCTGTTGCAGTCAGCATTAGTGGCGGAAGGTGCAGAAAAATAATCAGCCAGCTAATCAGGTTTGCTTTCAGGGATGAAGGTGAGTGCGGTGCAGACCTGTTAGGATGGCTGTGATGTCCACACCACAGACAATTCAATCAACACTTACATCATGACTATGTTCATTTGAGTCCCTTATAAATAGACAAATCTTTTTAAACTGATACCATTTTTTGAATAGCTAAAAAGCAGCCTACGATTTAGACCCACATTGTTTTTCTTTTTTGGTGGGGGGAGCTGGCTGCAAATTGAGTTGCAATTAGATTATTTGGTGATGTGATAAAATCCTCATGGATTAAAACGGCACTAATGTTGAAGTAGTGGTAATTTCAAACATGGCTGAGGGTACCTAGTTTCATTTTTTGCTAAACAAATTAACAGTGTAATCAACTTTCCAAGAGTTCTCAGCCTGCTTCTTTCAAGTTCTTCAACCAGTAAGATCATGATTTATATGTTATTTTCCAGAATTGAGACATCTCAGGTCATTACAGTGTGAGTGTTCTAGAGTAAGCTTCTCTATAATATCCCCTCTAAATGCCCCTCCGCCTTATCTTGGCTACTCTGTGGAAAGAAGCACCCTGCATTAGATGACAATCAACTATTTGGATAGCTCCACAGAAAGTACTTTCTAGGTGGAGGCAAAATTGTTTCCTTACTTTTAGTCGTTGGCCATACAAAACAAGCCTAATTACTCCTCTAGATATTTGTAGTTATAAATATTCGTGTGATTCTCTCTGTACTTAGAATCCAGGATCTCAGAATCTCAAGAAAAAGAATCATAAAATTCAGTTATTATAATCCCTCCCTTCTTTCTCCTGCCCACTTCAATCTAATGCCTAAACTACTGTTTCCATGTCCTGTCCAATATTCATCTAGCTTGTGACTTAGGCAGTGCTGAAGAACTCACTGCCCAATAGTGTTTCTTCAAGGTTTTTCTTTGACTTAGGTCTGCCTTGAGTGTAGACAGATTTGCCCTCTGAATTGATTAGAATTAGAGAGATGGGATGTGACTGGTGATTTGGAAGTGAAAGGATAAAATCAATTCTAGAAAGTTCTGTCATGGGGTTTACTGTACAAAATTGAACCTCCATGAAGATTCTCTGGAGCAGGGTGTGTCTAACTATATGACTAAATTAAAAGCCTATAGTAAGCCAGGTGGACCTGGCTGTCAGAGCCTTGTTTGTCCAGGAACGTGTGAGTAACACTCCTACTGCTGAGTTAGGCCACTTCTCTGGACTTGGCTTTCAGCCCCATCTTATTCCAACTCTTTCTCCTATTTGCTTGACAAATAAACTTCACTGGATTTCAATTTCTCAGTTCCAGGTCTTGTATTTTTGTTTCTAAGACTGGATTTGTTCTTGCCTTTGACTTTGCTCATCTCTTGGTCCCTGATGGGACCTGGCTTAACCATTCTTCCCCCTCCAGCAACTCCTGTTGTCTTAGCTGGAATCTCTGTGCTCCAGCCCTGCACCCCTTAACCAAGAGGGTGGTACCTCGCTGGGGCTAAGCCTGGCCCCCTGCGAATAAAGGGATTTGAGTAGCTCAACACTTTTCTTCCCACACTCTGTCTCCAAGGCCAACATAAGGGTCTACACTACCCCTTCCTCTATAAGCTCACTTGCTTAATTCACCAAGCAAAGAAGCAGCAAGTTCCTTTTCATCGTGAGAGAACATGTTATGTGGATGTGGTGTGAAGTCAATGTGTATAGGCCTCTTCTATGGAAATGCACACCACCTTGTGTCCATGAAGCCTGACCTTCCTCCTGGACATGACAGAGGGCTCCACTTCCTGGCCTTCTTGGTGGATCATTAGGGCCAAGTTTCTTATACATTTGTTACCTATTCAAGAAGTTTCAGGGACTAGTGAATGAGTGGGGAAATGTGAGGTGACTCAAGTTAACCTGGCAGAAGTGTCCTCTGGAAGGGGCTGGTGACAAAGTAGGGGACCTGGGGACCACCAAGGCAGGTCGAAGAAGAGAAACGAGCTTACTGGGCTTGGGGAGGGAGTAGTCAGGTGCTGCAGGGCCCAAAAGGAAAGTGCCAAGTATTAAGTCAGAGTGTCAAAGACTGAAAGAAGAGTGAACGAATTGTGAGGACGGTAGCTGCAGCAACCAATCATAGGAAGGGAGTTCAATGTGAGAATGGGAAGGGGAGGGGGCAGCTGAAACTGAGGCGGGGAAACATGCTGGGTTGCAGCTCTTGCTTTGTGTGGTGTTTGGCTTGGGTCAGGATCTCTGTCCAATGATGGGCGAGATGGAGGTTGGGGAGAGGCTCAGTGAGCTTCCCGTGACTCCTAAGGCAAGCACCAGGCAAATGAGCAAATGCACCTGTTCTCTTGCACGCGAGGTGAAATAGAAATTGGTTACTGACATAACCTTTATTGCTGTGTGCCATTTAGCGGAGTAGGAGGGAAACAAAAGCTAAAATTTTTTAGCACAGTTTAATTCCTGATGGATATTTTGCTTAACTGATAGAGGCAAATTTAAATATTGCATGTAGATCTCAGATTGGCTGTGGCATGTATGCCAGGGAAGGGGCTGTGGAGCTGAAAGTGAGAACCGCCATGCCCGATGCAACCGAGAGGTAGATGTGCATTTGTGGAACACCGAGATACCCCTGACCACTTGTTTGGTGGCAGGGCCATAGTCACAGCAGGGAGTGGGTGTGTGGTCCAGGTGTCTGTGATCCCCTGACAGTCCCCAAAGTCCCACACTTTTCATGGAAACTACTTTGCCCTTTGGTCTCTCAGGAAGTACTTTGGCAAAAAATGGAACAAGGGAAGGCTCATTCCAGCAGACGTGGTCCATTCCGAGTGAAGGCCCTTCAAGATTTTGCTTAAATGTGTACAACTTGACATTTGCACCATAGGCTATATTTTTACCAATATACCTTTATGTCTATCATCTTATTTCATCTTAAAAACATTCCTAAAATATGTTATTTCTGAATTGTTATCCCCATTTGACAGAAAGTAGAAACATAGGCCCTTAGAATTTAAGAAACCTGTGTGGACTTATGCAGACATAACTCATAAAAGTTAAAATAAGTTAAGTTTTATGCATTTTCATTTACAGTAATAGCTTTATTGACTAATTTACTATAGATAAAATTGTTAAGATCTATAGCCCAATTTAGATGGCTGATACTGTCTTTGTGCTTTTCTACTACGCAATGGCTGGGGAGATTTCGATGTTTATACGTGCCCTTCTTTCAAAAAGGTTTTGAAATGTCTCCAAAACATAAAATGAGGCCTTCAAAAATCCAAACAGAATAAGAAGCTGAACATAAGATGTAAGGATATAAAATGTTTAGGTCAACAAATGGTGGTGAAGGTGACAATGGTGGTGGCGGGAACGGAGCAAGTAGGGGAGGATGGTAGAAGTGTTGCTGGGCCTGGTGCAGGGAGTTTGGGGTGGTTGTTAGCAGTAAGTGTGGCAACCAGAGTAAAGGGAAAATAGGGCCAGGAAAATTAAGGCCCAGACAGAGACAAAGGAAGAGGACGAAAAGGAATAACCAGAGTTAGAATGAAAAGCAAATAGAAAAGTTTTTTCTTGACTCTTTATCACAAATGAGGTTTGAAACAGCCTGTGTTCTCAGCAGTCCTGGCCAATGGGAACAGCTGGGAGTGCACTAATGTTCACTAAGTGCTTATTAAGTGCTGGATGATGATATAAGCATCTTAAAAGCAGATCTCATTTAACCTTTTAGCTATCCATGAGCTGGACCTCTATTCATACTGCTGTTCACACTTTACAGAGGGGGAAATGCAGGCACAGAGAGGTTCAAGTAACTTGCTCAATATTCTATCAGTGGGGCATGTGGGAGCCGGTGTTTTGTCTGTAGCTCTTAAGCGACCAGCACCCTAGGCGCTGACCAGCACCCCAGGTGGAGAGTGAAAGGGACACAGTACTCACTGTCACTCTTGGATTGTGGAGACTGTGCTTTAGAGATCTGAGGTGAAAGGTGCACGGAGGGACCGCTGGCCACAAGTTCAGCTGACAACCTCTAATCTGCAAGTGTGTGAAGAAACAGCTCTGTGGGCCATTTGGGGACATCCACTCGTTGTTGGTCCATGCAGAGATGGGGTCTGGATGTAGAGAGCCGTAATGAGAATGAGGTCTGAGAAACAGTTAGCTGCTTTCCATTTTCACAGATTGAGCGACTGACTGCCTTTTGAAAGAAGTTTTGATGTTGCTGCTGATGGCTGCTGATGTTCGCGGCCTGAGCTGTCGGTTGCTCCCCACATTACCGGCCGGCCGCTCTGGGGCCCGTTTCGGAGGCTGTCCGTGTGCTGCTTGTGGCTCTGCCTTTCTTCTCCTACAAACACTTCCTCTGCCCGTCAGAGCTGCTCTGCGATGGCTCTGACACAATGACTTTCACACATGCCTTTATGATTATTCCCTTTCCCCTGCCTGGCCGGGAGAACACATGTACCCAATGTCTATTTTTGCTCCTCATCTTCTGTTTTCTGTATCTTTTGATCTGTGGCTTTCATTCCTGAACCTTCTCAAATTTTCATTTCCTTCCTCCTCCTTTAGTGGAAGAGCAGAGAGGAGCTTGTGTCTGTCCCCATCAGCATTTCCCTCCGCCTCTGCCTTGGGAGACACTTCCCACCCAGCACCCGTGGAGCTCCAGGCCCGGCACCACCTGAAGCTGGGTTTGGAGGAGGCTGAGTGCCTGTGGCTGGAGTTTAAACAATGTCATTAGCTCAATCTTCTACCTTACAATCACCATTACAAAATCATTTTGCTTTGTGCAAAATGAGTGCCTCGTATAACAAAATGGAGTAAAAAATGTATCTTGTCACTTCTCCCATGCAGAAAGAAGGTCGATGCATTAATAAGCAATAATTTTGGGAAATGAACATCTTTTAGCGTTTACACCAGAGCTCCAAATATAAGAAATGTCCTTCTCTTGAAAGTTTGCTGTTCTACCCACCCCCAGGATAAAGTAAAGCCAGTGACTCTTACAGGCATTAATACAAATGAGAAGATGAGGAACACATGGAAAACATGCTTGCATTTAGCAGGCTACGGGCGTGACGATCATTTTTTTTCTTTGCCATTGTTTATTGGAATGTCAATATTGAAGAATTTTTAGTATTGAAAAAGGTTTAAGATTGTAAAGTTGCTAATAAAGTTTTTATGTGGTAACAATGCCACTTGCAGAACTTGTACTGTAACCTCAAATCTAAGCTTTTCAGGGCAAATAGCTGTAGTGGAATGCCTAAAGAAGACTCCTAAAGCAAACATATGCAGTTTTTGTCAGAACCAATTATAGACTGTTACTACTAGCTTGGGCGTAGGGGGTGGGGAGGAAACCCACTGCTCTGAATAAAGTCCAAGACGATACTAATGTTAATAGTAACTAGCTAATGTTTAAGTCTGCCAAGGATAGAAATGCCAATTAAAATTTTCAACACCATTGTCTAAAATGGCATGCCTTATAGCAGCTGGAAGGGCACCTGTCAAAATTTAATGATCGTGTAACTTCTATTCTTACCAGGGCCTTGATATCAGCCACAAATTTTTGACTAGTCACTGTGATTGTGCCATTGACTTTTGCTCAGATTTTAATTATAGCAGATGGCAATGGGTGTATGCAAAAACATATTTCTAGAAATGTGTCCATTTGCAAAGGGGTCGTGTTCAAGTTCAGAGAAACGCTTAATTTAGAACGTGCAAAGCTATAAAACGAATTTTAAAATGACTTTTATCGAATTCAAAAATTGTGAGCTCAAAGCACTTGAGTCCATTTAAAAAGCAATTTTATTGAGTTAATGGTGAGTATAAAGAATTAAATCAATAAAAACCCCACTTGCCATTAAGTTCAAAAACACTGAAAGCATTTTATTAACTGTGTTGTTTTAAATTCAATAATATATGTTCCCCTCAGTTGTTCTTCCTTCTCCCGTACATTTTTCTCCAATCTTAGACCCATTTGCTAAGGTGTTTGTTTGTTTGTTTGTGTTTTGCTCCTGAATGGCGGCTTTAAAAATTGCAGGCATGTGTAAACAGCAATGTACATAATCTAAACCATAAGCAAAACTAATCTAGGGTAGACTCTGCTCACATTCATCAAATATGAATCAGGGACTGTTATATGTACTTAGCAGGTGGTTACAGTCTGGCATCCCAGCTAGAGAGGTGAGCCCACCATAACCCATGGCGTCCTACAGATTTATAAATTTATTATAGAGAAATGAAGATAAATCACCCAGATGGTAGACATTAAGTTAAAACATGAAACTGCTGTTTTTGGAACACAAAAAGTAGTTGAATAATAGCAATTTTGTACATAATATAGCATTTATTCATTCATTCTTTCAATTATTCCACAGACTGACAGCTCTGCCAGACATTGAGTGTATAGTGATACAGCAAGAAGATATGGAACTTATAGTAGAGTAAAAGGCAGACAGCAAATAAATCAACTTTTTAATAAGTGTGTAATTAAAAAGTGTGAAAAGCACAGTTAACATAATCATTTGGGGGTGACAAAAAAAAACAATGGCGGAAACTTGGGCAAGTGGCTTGGAGGCAGTGCCAGAGAGGCAGAGATTGATGGATTGTGCAGAGCCCAGGGAAGCTAGGGATAGAGTGTGGGAAGGGCCAGGGGGAGGTAGGTCAGCAGTAGGTGCTCTGTTCTTCCTGATGCTTCAGGCTTCCCCTGAGACGGTTGCTTCTGTTTCTTGGCCTTGTGCTTAGATGCCCCCTTGAAGGCATCTAAGCCTTCATGTCAGGCATCCTGAGATTTATGCCCCAGTGAGATGGTCTGGCCAGCTTGGGTATCCACTGTGGCCTGAATGCTGTAAGTGGCTGCCTGTGGTGCTAAGCAATACTCTTGACTTTAGGCCATTCTCCGAGTTCCCCCCACCCCTGCCCCACCATTTCTCTAATAGCTCCTACTCAGAGCTTGGACATAGAGCCTCAGGACCCAGTCTGAAAATGAGACGGTGTTGGAAAGCTAAGGCCAAGAGCTGTGGGAGCTTTATACTAACCTGGAAACTTGCGCTCAGAGGGCTCAGTGAGAAGCCATCCACAAGACTGATGTATTGTGATTATGGAGCACTTATGTGCTAGGCACTAAGACACATACGTTATTGGTACACTGATTACTCAATTACAGTCCAGTGAGATAGAGCTTATGTCCTATTTTACAGTTGTGGACACTAAGGCCCGAGGAATCTGGCCCTGCCCTCATCCTCTCTGCCACACTAGCCTCCCAACCCCACCCATGACATGACAGAGCATGCTGAATGATTGACATGCTGGTTTCTTCAAGGAGTGTTACACTTTCGTCATGCCTCTGCGAGTCACAAGTTGGGTCTCCCACAGCGAAGGCAGCCTGGCTCACGAAACTCATCCAAGAGAAAGGCCAATTCTCAAGAACTTGAACTGTGAAGGCTGCAGGTCCCAGCAGGGTGGTCAAGCAAGAGCTTCTGACTCTTGACACAGGCCCCAAGAATCAAGGGACATCTACACATCCTCCTGGGTGCTGGGGCTAAGATTGAGTCTGGGAGGTGAGCAGGGAGCTGTCCACTGCAGTGCACCTTCCACTCTGTGCTGCTCTGTGTGATCTGGTCCTGGTCTCCGCAGGGATTAGGGGAGTGTTGTTTGCCCACCTGGGGCCAGACTGGCAGCGGGGTCAGGCAAGAAAGGAATCCAGGGAAAGGTGAATTTCCAGGTCTAGGATCACTTTCTCCCTTAGGAGATTCTCTTTTCCAGTGTCAAGCCATGGGAGGATGTTTTGGGTCTGACACATTTCCTTGTCACATTACACAGCAGTTCTCAACCTGTGGGTCACGACCCACAGGAACTGTATTAACGGGCCACGGCATTTGGAAGGTTGAGAACCACTGCATTGCGAGTAACTGCACGTATTTCACAATCCCACGGGCAGAGTTCATAGGCTTTGTTATGCCCACTTCCTGGGAGCTAGCAAGCCTGAAAAGATACCTGTGAAGCCATTGGCACCAGAAGGGAAGAAGACTGTCCTACAATTGTCATTTTCTGCTGAGTTTCTAGGCAGCTGGGAGGCCTGTCTCGGGCGGCAGGGCTAAGGCCCATCCTGCAGGGGCAGTTTTGGATGAGGTCGGTCCTGAGCTCTCTGGAACATGCATCGATTTCAGAGCCCCGTATGGAGCAGAGGATGGAGAGGCCTGACATACTGTGAAATGTGATAAAGCTGGTTTGGTTCAGGGCGCCCAAGCTTTGTGACACCCGCCTATCTGTTACACTGACGCTGTTACACAACTGTCTGGGAATTCATCTGCGTCTTCATATGTGCAGCAATGCCAACCTACCCCAAAGTGGGTGGGCACAGAGCGGGAGGGGGAAGACTGGCTTGTGTCCCCCCTCTTGGGCTGTGTAGAACTCCCAGATCTACCGATAACACGCTAGTGGAAATGAGCAGCGGGAGGCTGGACTGTTGACTGCGGTGACGCAGTTGGCCTGACCTCGCTGAAAGCTAGCTTCCTCCGCCTCTGTCACCCTCACAGAAAACCCAAGCAGAGTTTGAAGTTCCGGAAAGGCGGTTCTCAAATATCCCTAGAAACGTCTTTCAGTATTTAAAATTTATAAGGAAATAACTCAAAAGTCCATTAACAGGTGAGTGGATAAAGAGACTGCACCACCCCAAAGAGGCAACACAGCCAGTGTAAGAAGGAAGCCCTGATAGCTGGAACGGCACGGAGGCATCACACAGTCATGCTGAGTGAAAGAAGCCAAACTTAACAGGCCACATGCCTTCCGATTCCATTCATCTGACATTCTGGAGAAGGTAAAACTATGGGGAAAAATCATTCCCACACAAGTACTTTGCAGTCTCCACTGTCTCGGGGGCCTCCACAGGAAATGATGGTGAAATGGCTCCAGAAGGGAACTAAGCCTGCTCTTCATTCACTTTTATTCATTTGATACATTGGGGTTTTGTTCCTTTGAAAATCTTTCTCTACACTTAGGAAAAAACAAAAACAACAACAGCAACAACAACAAAACAAGAAAAGAAAAGGTTTGAATAAGTTAAAATGGATGAAACAACATTTGAAGGTGGAGCAAAGAGACATTGTCCTCTTCACTCCTTGCCCAGCCCGGCTAGCTTAGGAACTCCTGAGAAGAAAGAATCTGACTAACTTTGTGATCCCTTTCCCTGGAAAAATGCATCCATTTTCAGGGAGAGTTGTGGACTCCCTAAAGTCTACCCATAGAGCCTCTAAAAGCTCATGGATCTTCAGTTCAGTACTTCTACATTGGAGAGTATGACCATATCTGCTCCTTCTTCAACACAATCTCATAGTCAGTTTACATGTATCAGTTATCTACTGCTGTGTAACAAGACATTCCAACATTTGCACTCAGATGGGTGATTTTTATGGTAGTGACTGGAATCCCTCAGATGGTAGCATTCAGTTGGGAGCTCATCTGGGTTCTTTGCTGGGGCTGGAATGCCTAAGGTTATCTCGTCCACATGTCTGGGGACTTGTTGACTGTCAACTGTAGCACCTTAGTTATCCTCCACAAAGACTCCCTCTCATTCTCTCTTCTTCTCTCTCACGAGTCAATAGTTTAGCCCACGTGTTTGTCTTCTAAGAGAGGAACTGGAAGCTGCCAGGCCTGTTCAGGGCTATCCTCGGGACAGGCAGTGTTGCCTCACCACATTTTATTTGTTAAAGTAAGTCACAGAGCCAGTCCAGGTTCAGAAGGAGAAGTAGGCTACATCTGGATTGGAGGAGCACAGGAATGGCAGGAATGGCAGGAATGCTTTGGAGACAATATACCACACCTAGTTCTTAAAAAATGTCAAAACAGAAGAGCCTTCGAATTAAGAATAACCCTATTGTGCCACCCAGAGCAATGAGCTCCTGGGGCATGATGTGAGTATGACATCCTACTTTTCAAGAATATGTTTTCTAATGCATTTCTTTTCTTATATCATCATGAAAATCAGAAGGTAGGTGTACTGGTCTTCCTCACAACTCTAATTTTCTGCTTCCAGCCTCATTGTTCTGCCAAGTTCCTAATGACACAGACACATCACCTATAAACTACCACATCTATTGGACTTCATTATATAACTCAGTTTGCATTTTTCTCTTTCCCAAAATACCTGTCTGTTTTCTCTAGATAAACTGTAAGCTCCCCTCAAAGAAAAGAGCCACAACCCCTATTTCAAGAAGCTGGTATGATTATAAATAGGAACAACCATTTGTGTGACCTTGTTATAAAAGCAACAATTATATGGAGGAGCAGACCTTCATTGATGCACTCCCCTTTCCTCCCACAGGTGATAAGATGGGCAGGCTTTGGCTTCCATGCATATATGAGGAGAGATGAAGTATCTTGCTGTCTGTCAACCTGCTCCCTGTGATTTGATAAGAGCATTTCCTAGTGGCTGGGGTTGGGCATAATGGAAATAGGGTCCCCCTGTAAACATTCCTAGGAAGCACCCACTCCACCCTCACTCTATGCTGCAGAGTCTGCAGTATAGGCCCAGATGTTCTACTCCAGCTGGAGAGCTGCATCTGCTGCTTCCTGATGTTTTGCTTCTTGCCTGAACACCTCCTCCTGTCTCATTCAACTGCCCCAACTTGACCCATTCTTCAAAGCTTACCTCGTGTAGCTCACAGTGGTCATACTGTCCTTCAACATGCACAGTTTCTCAGAGTTGTGGTGTCATAGAGCTGGACACCTACAAAGCATTTCTGAGCTTCCAGTCTGGTACTTTCAACTCTACCTCCCCCTAAGTATTGGGGCCTAAGGGGGAGCCTCAGTAGCATGGGGATAAAGGGTGGGCCTTGTGAGCCAAGCTTCGTCCTTTCTACTTCCATTTCCACTTGAAGGCTGCCCTGTGATCTGTTTCATCTTGATATTCCTGTAAAATGTTATGTGGTAATTCAAGAAAAAGATTTCATGCTTAAAACAAAAATTGAAAATCACAGATTTAACACAGTTCTTTGTTTTATTATATAAATCAGAATAACTGGCCTAAAGGCCTGGAATGAGCTGCCTGACCTTCGAATGAGTAGCCAATGGTAGGCCCAGAACTCAGGTGTGCCGGTCGTGGCTACTACTGCTAATCCCTCCAAAATCTTGGATGAGGGTAGGCTCCATTCAGACCCAAGAATGAGAGAAAATAGAACTTTGCTTTGTCTTAAGAAATTTTTATTTGACTGGGATCCTGGCTCTGCTTTGCTGGAATTATCTTTGCTGCAGAAGAACTATTATTGAAGGATTATTTTGTGCTGTGGGGCTGTCTCTTTAGCCTGCTGCCAGCTTGTTTTGCTAGCTCAGCTGTTTCTCAGCTTGCCATGCCTGCATGATGTCAGCTGTGATGTTGTCTCCCTCAAGAATCCCTCCTCCCACTGCTCCCGCCTTGGAGTCTCTTTGGTCCAGCTAGCGATGTCTTCATCTTCCCCCCTTTCTCCTGTTCTCTCCACTTTTGATATCCTTGAGGCTGATAGTGTTTGTCAGGTCTGTCTTTAACTCTGGGGAAAGAGCTAGTGGAGCCATCTGTGGGTTTTGGAGAGCATCCCTGTTTGTAATTATTTTTCCTGGAGTCACCCTTGATGAGGCGAAGGCCCATTGTTGCATTATTACCAGTTGTTGCCTGAGTTTTCTCATCATAGAGTTTGTCTTGGTGTGTGTGTGTGTGGGGGGGAGGCAGCAATAGCATGATGAGTCTCAGAAAAACGATAGTTAGTGATTTCTTCACAGATAATTGAATGAAGAAGTTGGCTCTCAGGAAGAGGCTTGGTCTGGTCTTTCACATCATCTGGCTATGGAGTTCCCTACAATGGGGATAAGATTTTCATCACTTCTCTCCATCTCAAATGTCAGGGAGCTGTTAGAAGCTAGGCAAAAATAGAGAATGGGCACTTTCTCAACATGGACAGGAAGTCATTGCCCCAGAATAAAGAACAAAGATGAAATCATCATAAAGCTTCTAAAGCCTTAGTAATTTGGCTAATTATCTAGAAGACAGTGAGAAATACCAAAAGGGATAAATTAAATTCAATACAGCTCAAGAAATGAAAGAGAGTTTGGTGTTCCCAGAGCACCAGACAGGAGTTGAAAACCCAGCTTTTAATCCAAATTTTGCCATTAACTCACTGATGATTTTAGGAGGGATTCTTCCTTTCTTTGTGTCTAAGTATCCTGACATGCAAAACAGGGAGTTCTGAATAAATTATCTGCAAAGACCCTTCCACATCTCAAAGTCTGTCATTTGAATATTTGTTAAGCACCAACCATGAGCAGGACAGTGTTTTGGAACCTGCAGGAGAAGCAAAAGAATATATTGGAGCTAGTATACACCATCTTTTTTTTTTGTAAAGACCTGCCATTGCATTCAATTTGAGCAGAAACAGTTATATATTAGGCTAAAAAATCATGGGCAAAAGGAATTGGCTTTATGTGAATAGAATGTTAGTAATTAGAACATTAATTGTTTAAATGCAAATGCTTGCTTATAAAGTGTTTAAAAGAACCACTTCTACTAATTAGGTTGAGCAATCCTCTTGCAATTGCATTTATCCTTTTAAGTTGTTTAGCTACAGCTTTTTTAAATAGACTGTTATTATAACTATTCATGATTTATGCTCTGCCTCCTCCAGAAAAGGATTTGAGGCAGCTTAAAGCAGAAAACACATACAAACCATGATAATTAGCATTTTTAAAAAGGAAAATAAAAGACAACAGAAAACATTCATAAAAGGGGAGCTAGGCTTTCCAAATACCTGGAATGAGTTAGTTTCTGTACTTGATGCCCAGGTTAACTGCGCTTCCTTTGCTCTCAAAACACGAAGGTAGCCAGGAGTAGTAATACAGATTACAGACATTCTGTAAATGCAGCCAAGCACTTACTGTGTGCATAGTGCTATGAAAAAGTAAGATTCCTTCCCTTTAAGGACAAGTGGAAAGATAGACCGAAGACAGATTCTTAGGATACTAAGCATTTAGAGTACATTTTCAGAGATCTCCAAATTATTCTCGTTCTTCACTTCTGTCAGAAAAATGTATTAGACATGTACCTCTCCAATATGTGTGTATTTATTTATACACAAACTATATACATGAACTACTGTATTCCGATGTTGTCTACATCATGAAACACATGAAAAAGAAATGAATATATTTGAGATAAAAATAAATATGACCATTTCTAATATTTTCTTCCCACATTCCAAAGGAGTAGCTTTATTTGGATGGAATATTTATAAGCAGAACATTAGCTATTTAAATGCTAATAAATGAGTGAATGAATACATGAATAAATGCTTTAAGGTTCTTGAAAAGAATACCTTCTAAGTGAGGTAAAGCAATGCATTTGCAATTGCGTTGACCTTTCCAAGTTGTTTAGCAAATGTCTTTCTCTTTAAAAAAGTCATTTTTGAAATCAATTTTAGATTGACAGCAGTTGCAAAGTACAGAGAATTCACATATACCCTTTTCAGCTTCCCCTAAATATAACATCTATCAATTTTTTAAAATAGATTGTTATCACCTGGAACATCCCTTGGGCTATCTGCACTTTACCCCTTTTTGGAGACCATTAAGAACCATTAACTTTTTTTCTCCCTATAATCTATTTTTTTGCACAAAAAATTTAAAGTGTAATATGCATACAGCAAAATGCAAAAATATTGAGTTGCCCAAGGCCAAGGTTAGATTCCTAGGAAGCCTGCTTGCAGAGTGACCTACTAAATCCCTCAGTGGGCTTTGTGCTTCTCATGGACCCCTGCCAGTGGGATCATAGCCCAGAAGGTGAGGCTGTAGCTCTTGTTCACAGCTGTAACTCCAATATCTAGGAAAAAAATACAGTACAGAAAAGGCACTTAATAAATACTTATTAACTGACTGAGTGACTGAAAAAACAAAATTTTCTCCAAGTATCTTAGAAAGTAGAAAGGAACTATAAATAACTTTCTCCCTGTGGCGTGTTTAAAGAAAAAAATCAAGGCTTTATTAGCCATAGAAAAGGAGTGGAGACCAATGGAAGTTTTGCCATTTTTAAGGATGGCAAATTAGCTGGCATCATAATTCCAATTTATCCTAATGATGGTTTAGAGTTCTTTATAAAAGCATGCCCTGAGCAGGTGCCAGCCTGGCCTGCCCCTCAACTTGGCCTCTGTACACATGAGACTCATGTGCTGTTGTTTTTCTGGTTTAGTTCACATGAAGAAGACTTTACTCATCCCCATTGGTTTTTCCCTCTCTGAACTCTCAGAACTTTCTCCTTGTACCAACTATCCAATAATTGCCTTATGTTCCATTTCCCCTCCAGGATCTTGATTGTTTAGAGGGTGAGGCTATGCTAACTTGTTTGTTTTCAGGTGTGTAGTCCTTGTATCATCAACTAGATCAATGAGCTCTGAGTATAGGTCCATGTCTTCTCATCTCTTATGTCTTGCAGATATTCTGCCATGAGATCAAGTTCAGGTGCTGGAGTTGCCAACTGTCATGCAGCTGTTATCCAGGTAGGGAGCTGGGAGGAGGCATCATTAGCTGGTCATTCAATTACTTTCAATAGACATGCATTGAGCACCTTCTGTCTGTAGGGCACAGTCCACTGCCCTTGAATGTGTATATATGTGAATGTGTTAGAGGAAGTGATTGGGGAAAGCCTTTCTGATACGTCAATGTGTGAGCAGAGACTTGAACGAAGTAAGAGAATGAGGCATGAGGATGACTGCAGAAGGTGGCAAGAATGACCAGTTCAAATGTCCTGGGGTGAGAAAACTAATGCTGGACTATTAAAGCCTTCCCTTGGTTTCTATGTTTAGAATAGTTTCAGTCAACTCCCCTTGGGCCTGGAGAGCCCTCCATCTCTTTATACTTCTGAGTCCTCACCAACTCATTAGGTGAGGAGATTGGACCAAATTTCTAAGCTAAAATTATTCTGACTTTATGGAAAAACTATTCCATAATGGAGAAAACACATTTTCTCTCCTGCAGCTGAGTTGAATGCTCCCCTCTCACATACTTCAATTTATTTCCACCCTGCCATTTCTCTCTCACACTTCACTTGTCTTTATTTTAGAATCGTTCTAGGTGACATTTTATAAATGTATTTAACACAACTATGGGGTCATGGCAATGCATTCACAATTACCCAAGTGGTCAAAGTCGCACAGCACCAGTGGCACACATACTCCTGAGAGTCCCACAGTCTCTACTCTAGAAGATTCTAAGTGGGTCATCTCCTATTGTGACCAATCTTAAGGATCTCCTTTCCTGGACTTCCTGGTTGTGTGCTAGACAGACACCTGGTGAAAGTGTCACTAGAAAGTTTTCACGCTGGGTTTTAGATGACTGTATCTTCAGTCATGATTTCTTCAACTTGGAATACTCTTTTTATTTGAATTAAAATAGAACACGCAGGTTTGGCTAATTTACTTTTAGATCATGAAATGATAATTCAGCAGTTAATGGGAAAAGAAGACCTTCTCACCTTCGCCCCCAGGAAGTTTTTGGAAGCCTGTGTTTCCTACAAAGGTAACTTGCCCTACCCTGATTCTGCTGAAGGTGTGGTCCTCATGGGTCTGGGGAAACCATGGCTGGCAGAGCCTCCTTGGGATGACTTCTTGGCATAATATTCTGCCTGTCTGGATTCAGCTCAGAGACTTGCCTGAGAATAGAACAAGAGTAAAAGGCAAACCCAAGACCATAAGCTACTTCTGATGTTTCTTGCAAATGCCGGAGTGTCTGTTATTTCGTGTACATTAGGGTGCATTAAGGAAATTCCTCATTTCCAGAATGGCTGAAGATGAAATTCTCTTTTCTTCTTTATGCAGAATCATATGCCCATACCCTAAAGAGGAACAAGACACTTCCCTGATCAAACTTATGACCAGCCTGAGGCCTACCCAGACATTAGTACCCTCCCCCACCTTGTTGCTGGAGTGTAACAGTTTAATATTCTCCTCTCTCTCACTCCCAACATCACTTCTCATAATGACTCTTTCTCAGCTTGGATTTTCTCTTCTCCTAAGGTGAGTAGCTCTTCATTTTTCAGGAGTCGTGGATCCCTAAACCGTTTCTCATCAAAATTGCTCACATAAAATGTTATAGTTTTATGAGGTAACGATTCCTTAACACTCATCTATGGACTTTGGATTCCAGATTAAGTGCCCCTAAAATTGTCTATTCATAGACCCTATTGGGCCATAGGAACAAGAAAAGTTCTCTATTGCTGCTGTAATTAATTGCCACAAATTTGGTGGCTTAAAACAACATATATTTGTTATCTGATCGTTCTGGGGTTGAAAGTCCTGAAAACAACATGTCAGCAGGGCTGTGTCACTTTCTGCAGCTCTTAAGGGGATTGCATTTCCTTGCCTCTGCCAGCCTCTGGAGGCTGCCTGTATTCCTTGATGTGTGGAAAGAAGCCAAAGATATCCTCAAAGGCAGCATGGCTACATCCTAAATTTCTCTCTGTCTCTGACCCCTGCTTCCTCTCTTACATCTCCTTCTCTGACTCTGGCTTTCCTGCTTCCTTTTTCCCTTAAATGGGCTCACCAGGATAGTCTCCGATCTCAAGATCCTTAACTTTGTCACATCTGCTAAGCCCCTTTTTCTGTAAATGGTAACAAATTCACGAGCTCTGGGGATTAGGATATGGACTTCTTTGGGAGATCATTATTTTGTCTCCTATCCTATCTTTAAGTCTCACCTCCCAAGAGCTCTCTTTAGACCACTCAAAATACAGAATGAGGGATATTGAGCCATCCTCTTCCCTACTCAGGACCCCTTTTCTCTCTGAGGAAGTACGTCTTGGCCTGGTGAATGACCTCCCTCCCCTCTTTGTGCACTCCCCCACCCATGGGGGCAAAGGCCCTGGTATGCCTCCCCAGGACAACTGTATACAGACTTAATTGGTGAGGCCTACATCTAGTCAGCAAGAAATGCATACACATGGCAAATAGTGCAAATTTCCTCCTATCAGCTAAAACCACAGGAAGAGGGGAAAGAGAAGGGATTGATCATTCTTACCAGAACAGGGACTATTCCTTGGGGCCCAACCAGGAGGATTGGATAGGGGACAATGCTGGTATGACTACACAACTTTTTTCCATATCACTGAAATGCCTTTCCCCTGCAACACCTTAGCTTTCCTTTTCCTACCCTTACTGGGTCCCCAGCTACAACTGTTGGAGCTGGAGCAGGGAGCCTCGCTAAGCAAGGAGCTATAACTATACCTTTGAACCTCAATGTCAAAATTTCCAAGGGCCTGACAGGGTGAACTGTGCTTTCACACTACTTGGCACCATTGGCCATAACAGTGGATGCGGAAATATGATTGCCTAATGATTGAGATATCCCACTAGTTCTGCACGTGTGTGAACTCGCCCTACTGAATGGAAGTAAACGGAAGGAGAGGCACCGGCTGCACACGCTGCTGCTGGCAATGTGTACGGGAACAGTTGTGGAAACTATGTCCCTTCCAAATGTGAAAAAGTTTGGGGAAAAACCAATAATAAAGGAAAAATAGAAGCTGTGAGCAGAGGAATGAATAAATGGGGTACGCAATAAAGGAAATCCATTATTATAATGTTGCTTTGCTAGAGATGATACCTTCTTTTCACTCAGGTGCCTGGAAAGGTGAAGCCATATGTTGCCAAGACCACCCCACTTTTGGGAACCTGAGACAGTTGACTGGAAGCCTGAAAACCTGACAGACATTGCTCTGGAGACATTCTGATCAGATGGTATGATGAAAAACTGAACCAAACTGGTGATAATGGAGTGGGCCTTCAGTAATTTTCCAGGATATTTTTACTCTGACTTTTCAGGTTATTTCTGCTACCACACCACAATCTGGTGTGGCACTGGCATTGTTGGTGACATTCAATTACCTCATATGAATAAATCCTACGACAGTACCATTGTCAAATGTATTAGGGGACTGAAGTGAAGCCTCCTCAGGATGTTAAACTGATGGAAAATGACTGGTGAAGAACTAGATTTAGTTAATCCTCAGCTGATTTCTATGCTAAATAAATAGGTAGGAGTTTATTATAAGGTATGGATAGCAGTAAAACCAGCAATCTTATCAGGACAAAAATATGAAAATGTATATAATGGCTTTTATAGAATGGATTGTTTCTTTTTCTTAATTGAATTTTATTTTTTAATTGACAAAAATTGCATGTATTTGTCATGTACAACATGATGTTTTGAAATATGTATATGTGGTGAAATGGCTCAATCGAGCTAATTAAAACACGTATTATTTCATGCATTTGTGATCTTTTTGTGTGTTAAGAACCCTCAAAATCTACTCTCACTGGTTTCCAAAGTACAATACATTGTCATTAGCTATAATCACTGTGTTGTACAATAGATCTCTTTAATTTGTTCCTCCTGTGTAGCTGAAGATGTTTCTTTAAATTTTTCTCCACTTCACTCCGGTTCCCAAACATCAGGCATTCATACTGATATGATTGTGGGTTTGTGATGTAAATACTACACAAATTGTAGAAGCTCAGGCAAATTATTATTTGATTATCAAAATGATTATTTTGCTATAAGAGAGCCTTGGCCAAAACCCAAGGGAGGTCTGTGTAATAAATATAGGCTAGAATTAACCTTATCCAAAGAGAGATTTGGCTTTTTCCCTCAGGTCCTAGGAGATAATCTCTAAGCCCAAGGAATTTCCAGCTTGTCCTCTCTTTGTTTACCTGTGGGCCTTGGGCCACACTGGAGAGTCTAACATTATAGTGGGGACTTTAGAACCATGTGGTAAGAGCTTGACCTCTAGAAGGGCTGACTAAATGTCAGCATGCAGTGGTCATATGGCTGACCCTATTTTCATGATCTAGCTCCAGTAAAAACTGTGGACACTAAGGCACAGGTGACCTCCCTGGTCAGCAGCACCCGGGGTGAATTGTCACACATTATTGTTAGGAGTAGTGACAGCTGGTGGTGGCTCCCCTGGGAGAGAACAACTCCACATGTGGAATCTCCTGGGATCTGCCCCACACACTCTTGCCTCGGCTTTCCATCTATATTCTTTCACTGTGATACCACAACTGTAAGTATTCAACTTTCACTGTGACTTCAGTGAGTCCTTCTAGCAAATGATCAAAACTGAGGATAGTCTTGGGGACCACAGAATTTGCAATGGAATCAAAAGTAAAGATGGTTTGGGGGACCCCGTGACACGCTGGTATACTTCAGTTCTCCTCTCCCTGAAGCCTATCTATTCTGGATGCTATTGCTTGGGTCCTGCTCTCAGCTAGAGCTAAGCTGATGGCTGGTAGGCTATCTCTTGTCCTAAGTCAGTTACTGAAATTTCATGTAGACCTTCATAGCTTCAACCCAAGGCAGAAAAGGATTGTGGGCCATTTGGTTATGTTTGGCTATGGGAGAAGCAGCACATTTGGGCTTTATATGATGACATACAGACAATTGCCAACTGTGCCCAAGGCAGGCTGGCCTCAAGCACCCTTCCTATAGGGAAAAAAAATTGTTCAAGTTACTTGCTTGATTTAATTAACTTTAAAAACATGTTTGCACATTAAATGGAGCAAATTGGCAAGCTTGGCCACTCATGGACAATGTAAACTATCGTCCTAAAGGACTCATTGTGTGCTGGCTGCCTGATGGAGCTTTCCCATTTAGTCTATGGATAATCCTGCTCCTATACGTGACTCTTAGCTTTCTCTCACAGAGGAGAAGTGGAAGCCAAGAGCACGTTAGTGGCTGGCTTGAAGGCCAGCTGGGGCATCCCTGGTCCCTCTGCTCCCTGCCCTCCCTCACTGTGCTGCCTCATGTGTGGTGTTTCAGGTGGTGCAATTGCAGTTAACCAGAGCAGAGATGTCAGTGAGCTTCTCAGCATTGAAGTCACCAATTGACGCGAGGTGCAGCCCCTGCCCTTGGGTGTCACAGAGGAGTGGGAAAGGGATTGATCTTCTAGAACTTGTTCAGGGCTGGGTTCTTGGTCTGAAGGATTTTTTTAAATCTTTATAATCCTAGGAAGGATTACTCTTTTGTGGATGAGATGGAGGTAACCTCAGGTTTCAACCTCCTGCTCTAAGTAAAAGTATATTATGGGCTGAATAATGTGATTCCCAAATTCACATGGTAAAGTCCTAACCCTCAGTACCTCACTCAGAATGAGGCTATATTTGGACATAGAGCCTTTAAAGAGGTAATTATGGTAAAAGAAGGCCCTTAGTGGGCCCTTCTCCAGTGCGAATGGTGTCCTTACGAGAGAGGAGATTGGACACAGACGTGGAGTGGTGACCATATGAAGACACATGGGGAAGACGGTCATGCACCAACCAAGGAGAGAAAGTCCAGAATGAAACCAGCCTTGCCAACCCCTGGATCTTGGATTTCCAGTCTCCAGAAGAGTGAGAGGATAAATTTCTCTTGTATAAGCCACCAGGCTGTGGTATTTTGTCATTGCAGTCCTAGCAGACCAGTATAAGGTACAGTGGGATTTTAGACCCAGGTGTGAATAATTCTGCCACCCTGGCTGGCCCTTTCTCTGAACTGTAGAAGATTCAGCCAGAGATGTGGGAGGCAGACAGGCAAGAGCCGAATGAGTGATGTGCATGGTGATTACAGTTGATGGTGTCAGTGGTGGGCAGGGTTGAGGATCAGGAAGCCCTCCTGAACAGGATGACACTTGACCTGGGTGGGAATTTCTGGATGTCCTGGATGCAGAATGGCAGAGGGGAAGGAGGAGGGCATTCCAGGTTGGTGCATGGCTGATTTCGCTGGATCCCAGAGCTGCCATCTCTGCTGTCTGGATGGTCGTTTGGCTAGCAAAGCACACATGTGGCCACAGTGCTGGGGAATGTTGCCCCAACTGAGCATGAAGAGATGGTTTGTAAATCAGGAGTCTCCTTTATAGACAAATTCTTCCCCTCGAGCCCAGAACAGGGGCTTGAAGGACAAAGAAACCAGCAGCTTCTCATGTTTATCAAAAGGCAAAGAGTGTGAGACTGGGAGGCACTGGTGGAAAAAAGGACAGTTAACCCCAGAACCAGGCCTTGGAGAAAGAAAGCTGACAACAAACCAACCACGGGTTGCACAGAGCATGGGAACAAGTAGGGAGGGGTCCCCAGTTGACACACAATGTATCAAATATAATAAGTCCTAGGAGGCCAATCCAGTCCCCTGTCCCCCCAACCCTATACTATGCCAAATAGCAAAAGCAGATGTTTTGCAAACTGGTAACAATTCAGAAGCCTTTTCTGGTGATGGGCAACAGAAGCAGAGATTGCCAAGAAGGGGGATGGGAAGAAGGCTTTTGGGAGAGATCCAAATATTAGTGCACCCAAAGCCTTATTCCCAGCTCCTCCAACAATAGAAAAACAGGGATTCAATTTAGCTTAGACAAGGAGAGAAGATCTATTATAACATGGACGAAATTCAAACACGATAGGAGAACAGAGCAACATTTCAAATTGCCATGATTGATTTAGCTTGACCCATTTCTTTCAAATACCAAGCTGACAGAGCCAGTTGCAATACTTCATGGTGGGGTGTGGAGGCGGGGCGTGGAGGAGAAGGCCCCAGTTATGCTTTTGGAAATTTAGTCTCTCCATGCTTCATCCCGAGCTTCTGGCCTTCCTCCTTATGGCAGGAGAAACCACCCCAGCTTTCAGAACATTCCTGAGAAGGGCAATTGCTGCTACGAGCTTTCCAAAGTAGCAGTGGCATTATCTTAAGATTGGAGCCAGCATGCACAGAGAGGCTCATGTGCATTTCATCTGCTAGGCCCGCAGGAAGGTACTGATTCATGTGCACTGCCCAAGGCCTTCTTCAGGTAGAACAGAATCTAAGGCTCTGGCAAGAGCCAGGTGTTTTGGGTCTAGGCTTTAGGTGACTCATGGATGCTCTCTGCTTTGTTTTCCTCATGTCTGCAATGGGGAAGGCTTTGACACAAATTTTGTGTTCTTTATAGAGTTGCTCTCACCTTCATCGATTCCACCTTGTGGTAGAACAGGGAGCACTGCAAAGTTCCTGCTGGCATAAGCTTATCTTTGGCAGAGCAGGTGGTAGGAAAACATGATGAGTGAGCAAACACATCATGTGGTGTGGTGAGGACAGAGTAGGGCTGTGACTCTGCAGAGTCTCTGAATAGATCAGAGACCATAGGCCAGGGCACGATGCTGGCCTACCACCACTAGACAGCAACTGGATGAGGAAATCCTTTGACTCCTAGCGAACTTGATGAACACTCTCCAAAGGCAAGGAAGAATCGGAATAAATAAGATAATCATACTAATTTTGTTGTGGAATCCATTATGATGACATTTTATTGAAACAGTCTGGGGGTAAGCAGAGTGTCTCAACTTTCGTGGTATTACATTCTCATGCCAAGTCTATCTTAATTCATGTATAGAGAGCTGGGCTCAGATCCTACCTTGCCGTTCTTATTGATGGGAAAGAAAGTGACAATTTGGTTGCCTTCTAAGTTATCAATAATGCAAAACAATCATCAAGGTTTTTCCTTATGTAATGTTACTTAGTTCCTCCTCTCAACTATATGAGGTAGATCATATGCAGAGATCAGTATACAACTTTATGAATAAGGGACATGTTTCCTCTTTCAAAGTCAGAGGTCATTGGTCACAACACATGTTACTCCATTCAGACAGACAGCAAAGCATGTTGTTGTGTTGCCTCCTTGTCTCCCAGTGATAAACTTACATTATACTTTACAAAAACAGATAATCAAAAGAAGAAATTGACCAATAAAGATGAAAATACAGCAAAAAAATACTAATAATACTGAAAGTGAAATTTGAATTAAGTATAAATTTTATTACTGAAGAAATAGCTAATCATAGGAATGTAGATGCTGCAGCTTTACAAAAACTCTAGAAATACTGCTACAGGAAGTTAGTTAAGACAAACTTATTGACATAAATGAGGAAAGCAGTTGTCATGAAAAGGATGACCATATCCCAGAGGAAGTGACATCAGCAAAGAGCTTCACATTCAAGAAACTCTCAGAGGTATTTCACAACATGGAAGGCACAAAGGATAGAGTGTTGAAAGCTGAGCCAGACTTAGAAGGGAATATGAAAATTTGCCAAAGCTCAGAAAAGATGCTCTCTCTGTAATAAATTATATAACTAAAAGAAGGCGAGCATTTGTGATAGGTTTTTTTCTCACAGTGAAATAAAAGCACTTTAATCCTCAATGTTTCAAATGTTTTAAATTACAGTGTATTAAATAAACATTAGTTTTACTACTACTTTTCATTTTCCCATGCATTTATAGCTGACAGTAAAGAGTTTTTAATGTTTTGATAAAAATGTTTAAAGGTTACAGAACAATTGTAATTTTTTCCCAATGATTACTAAGGTGGTTTTGCGTGATTTCAGCTTCTCAGTCATCTGTACAGCCCTGTGCTATCATGCAAAAAAGGACTGCTTGTATTGGCACCTCCACGTTAGCGTGACTTTAGTTTTACACATTGCTTTAACCCCAAACCATCCCCTCCTCCTACATTCTCAAGTTACAGTGATTGGGACCTAGCAGATGGCCAATAAATGTGCTCTTCCTTTCCTACCTACTGCGTGGCTTAAGCCATCATGGACTCTTCTTCCCCTCTTCCTGCTTCTAATAAGCCCTAAGTTCAGCCCAGTCTCTCTCCTAAACTTGGCTAGAATCTGGCCCTCCTCTCCACTCCTGCTGTTTGGCCTTATTTTAAATCCTTATTGTCACTGTCTTGCAACTACTTCCTAAATGTTCTTCTATCCACCCACCACTATTTTAAACTACAGTGCACCCTTCATACAAATGTCAGAGCTATTGATCTAGAAGACAAATCTGGTCATATCAGTCTACTTTGCAAAAACTACTATTGACTATTATCTTTAATGAGCTGAACCTCTCTCTGTTTCTCAAATCCTGCCCCTTGAAAGCCCTGTGCATTTTCTCTGGATGATTCCCCTCTCGGCTGCTGCCTCCTCCCTCTTCTTTTCTGGGCTAACTCCACTTACACTTTAAAATCAATTACAAGTGTTTTCTATTCAGATGGAAGTCTTCCTGGTATTTTAGTTACTGCTTTTAATTTTAGTTATTGTTTATTTTTGTTCCTGCAGTTTCATAATGCTTTAGAATTCTACAACACATATATAATGGAATGCATTTTTATAGCCATATTTCCCAGTAGACCATAATTCCTCAGGATGAAGACCTTGTCTTAATCCAAGTTACAGTGCAATAAGGCAACAGTAACAATATCAACATTGGTAATACTCTTTATAATTAAAAAGAGGGAGTTTTTAATGGAACAAGAACAAAATAATAGCTGCATGTGACCTTGGTGGACTTAATAATTTTACAAAAATGTGCTAGAATATTTTCAACATAGATATATTTCTACTCAACTGCCAATCATTGATGGCCATTTTCCATGGGATAAATCTATTAATAGCTATAGGGTATAAGTGCATATCTAAAGGTATTGTTTGAAATCTAAAAGTTAAGACAGCTTCTTCTAGATATCAGTGACTCTGGCAGATGCATTTAACTCATAGATACTGTGTAATATTTTGGTGATCAGGAAACACGTTGAAGTATAAATACACCTCTCCAGGATCGGATGCTGGGTGGCCGCCTCCATTTCCATGAAAGACTCACCAAGGTCAATGGCTTTAACCTTCCCTTTCAGAAGATTCCCCTCTGAGAGCCCTCTATGAACAAGGTCTGACCCACAGCTCCTGCCCGGAGCGTCCCAGGACATGTTTATGTGGTATAGGCAAAGGAAAAGCAGAGGAACGCATTCCTGTCTGTTGCTCAGAATATAAATCTGTCACTAGAGCCCTCCAAAGACAGTTTGGCTAAGGAATAATGAAGTGGGTGAACCTGCAGGTGACCAGGGATGACACAGAAAACTCCAAATAATTCAATATGATTAGGGAATTAGCAAGGACCGAGGTAAGCTGGTGAGAAGAGATGCATAAATTTCCCCTGGCGTAAATGAGCCGTGGATCAACCTAACCAGGGAAGGGAGGTGGCCATTCTCTAAAGCTGGCTCAGGTTTTAAAAGTGACACATCTCTGAGCAAATCCAAGGAATTGGCCTTTGCACATGAAGTCAGCGTGACAAAGGAGAGTGCTGTGGATGGAATCACTATCTGTCTGAAGTTTGGAGCATATGTGTAGCTGCTGCCCATACCCGTGGCCAGGGTGGCAGGCTTCTGGGGGAGAGAGGGCACTTCCTTGGTGGCTGAATTTCCATTCTTAGCACTGCTCTAAGAATCCAAAGCCCCCTTTCTACACACTAACTTTTATATTATAGGATTTGTTTTCCCAGGACCAAATCACCAAAAATATTCCTGGTCATATTTATATTAATAACAAAGTTTCAGAAAACATTTTTTTTTTTCATTTGAAAAGTACTTTCACCATCTCATTTGAGTCTCACAATAACCCAGTAAAGTAGACAGGAAGATACTGTCAGCACCAACTCTAAAACTTTTTAAAATTGTACTTTTCTTCTTTCCACAAGATACCACATGTTCATCAAACAAACTTCAGAAAATACAAGTGAATGGTAAGAAAGGAATTTCAATCACCTATAATCCCATCATAAATCTATGTAGCTTTTCATTTTTATATACCACTTTATGTTCCTTTCATATGTTCTATTTTGCAAATTTCAGCATATTGCTTTTTATTCCTAATTGTCAATTATGAAAATATTCACACATCAATAATTACACGTTTACATAATTACTTTTAATAATGGCATATGCATACTGTATATGTATTTACGTGCTTGGACTTATTTAACCAGTCCTCTAGTGTTGGACATTTAAATCACTTTCCATGTTAATTAGTGAATGTTAATTACACTATTAAAATTATTTTTATGTAAAAATAAGTAACATCAGTTATCATTATATTATACATAAACATATAATAATTAAACAATTAGTAAAACAGTATTACATTAAATAAATACTTATGAATATTCCAAATAATAACAAGGTTATTGTCCTTTTTCTTTTTCAGTTTTTGGCCAGGGCTGGGTTTAAACCTGCCACCTCTGGTATATGGGGCCAGTGCCCTACTCCTTTGAGCCACAGGCACCGCCCCAAGGTTATCATCTTTAAATCATTGTGCACATCCCTTACTGTTTGCTAGGCTTTGTAAGTCAGGTGGCTCTGGTATCAAAGCAGGCTTACCAGAGCCTACAGTTGATGAAAATGAACTTCTGCTATTCTGTTCTCTTCTTGAAATTGCAAACTGTCTCTTTGTTCTCCCACCGTTGATCTTTCCCCTTACTCAATCGCAGCTGCCACCCAGTGTCTAACATTGTTGGCACTAGTTCAAAAACCAATGTCTGAATTGTCACATAGTCTAGTATTATGTTATACGCTGATGAGTTAGGTGCACTGCATGGGAGCTGGTCCTTGCCCTCAAATTGCATGCAGTTTAGCTGAGAATACAAACAGGTGAAGAATGATTATAATACAGTCTTCACACGCTGTGTGATTGTAGCAGGAAACCTCTAAGACAGATTGAAGAGTTCGAGAAACTGCTCAGAGAGCTGATGGGCACGTGGGTCGCATCTGGAGTGAAGACTATAAATTAGCCAGGACCTGGAGGAGGAGTGAGGTTGGGAGAGGGGGACACTACAGGCAGAGGGAGCAATGTTCACAGGAGTTCAAAGGACATGTAAGGATGACCCATTTATTGGAATTGTCTTGTCCATTGTAGTTCCTTAGGAAACCTAGGCCAAGCGTGGAAAGTTTCTTTCTCCATAGAAATGTGTTGTGGGCACAAGACCTGTGATGAGTCAGTAAAACAGCTTCTAGCTATTGTAGGTGATTTGGGGTGCCTGCCCCACACATGTGAAGATCTAAAGATATAATTTATCTCATTGTCAGACATGTTGAAAAGGTTTCAAAAATAGCTGTGATGGGTAAGTTATATATTTCTTTTTGTTAAAATGATTTAGGAATGGTGTCCAGAAACTTCATACTAGTAGAGTTGTGTTAAGCCTTGGTTAATGTCAGAAAATATTGGTAAATATGTGATTTGCTGGCATTTAAAAAATCATGTGGTGACCTCTAGTCATCAGCACAGCTTCACTAGGAGCATATCACATCAAACTAATCTTATTTCCTTTTCATCTAAGAAAAGATGATACATGGATAGTATATCTCCAGCAAAGTCATCGGATTCTAATTTCGGCAAAGCATTAGGTAAAATATTATGCATTGTCCTTGTATATGACAATTTAATTCATAAACTCATCCTAGAAAAAGTGCTACATCTCTCCTCGCTGAATATCACTAAAGCCATCTTCAAGGTAATCCCCTTGGGAAGCTACACATCAATGCCAGCGTCTAGTCCACCCTTCAAAACAATTTTGGAACTCCTTTTCTGGAACGGTCATCAGAGCTGACGTCTTATGATGACAGCTAAATTTGTGAAATCCATTGCTGAATATCACTACAGTCTCCAGATAGTCAAGGGGTGTACTTTGAAGATGACTGTTGTGATATTCAACAATGAGGTATGTAGCACTTTTTCTAGGATGAGTTCACGGACCTCATGTAAGAGATAAAATGTTAAATGTTAGCTAATGTGAAGCTGAGGGGAAGTATGGAAGCAAGAGACAGGGCTATAAAAACAAAATAATTATAACTTTATACTACCTTAATATGTGCAGATGTTTATAGTTCCTGTTAGGAGTGAGTTGACCATCTTGGGCTTTATGGGCGGGGGAATTACACCTGAAGGATTGAATTTTATTGTAGAGACCATATTTGAGGAGGAATGCAGATGTACTAGTGCTTAGAGATGAAGCACTCAGGAAGAATCAAGATATAGTCCCATGAAGAAGAGAAACTCACAGGGAAGATGATGTCAGTTTCTGAGTTTGGGGATATCTTCAATTTATGAATTGATATTTTTTCATCAATTGTGAAAATTTCTCTGCTATTTGTGTCTTTAAATGTTGTTTCTGCCTCTCACTCTTCTCTCCTGGAATTCCAACGGACTATGATGCTTCTAAATGTTCATTTGGATTTAATACATGGCTTTTCAGTTACAGAACTTCCACTTGCTTTTATGTTAATTTTTATATTTTTATTTCTCAAATGAAATTTGCAATCTTGTATTTATCTTCTTGAACATAAAAAGCACACTTATTTAGAAGTCTTTATCTCATAACTCCAGTAACTGAACATTGCATGGATCTGATTCTGCCACCTGTTCTGTCTATTGATTATCAATCATTTTGTCTTGTATCTTTGTACACCTGCTTTTTGATTGATTGTGCACTCAATGTTGTACTAAATAATTATTTGTGGAAAAAATGCTGGGGTCAAAGATAATATTGTCTTTTGCCAGAAAGGGTTTATTTAGTTCTGTCAGATGCCAGAAGAACTAGTAATAATGGATCACCTTAATCCAGCCTCATAGCTATGACTTGAAGCTATGTCATGGCTGGTTTATTTCTTAAATGTCTTTATTTCTAGGGTATAGTTCTTTTGTCTTCCCCCCAAATGTGGGAAGTTTACTAGCTGTCCATCCCACCCCGCTGGCTGGTTCTGGAATCCAACTCTTATCTCCTTGGCTCCACGAGAGTAAACTACTGATCAGCCCCTCTACCCTTCATGTAGAATCACTATCTGCTCCCAGGGAAAAAGTAATAATTAACAAAATCATTTCTCTAGACATCTATTTCCCCTGGGTTTTGGCCTGGAGTGTCTTTATGGCATCAGTAGTTTTTTAAAACACTTTATTCAGCTCTTCTATCTATATTCGGTAGGAAGATTGGTCCTGATTTTCAAGTCCATCATTGTTAAAAGCCATTAAATGAGAGAGTTCTGTTTTTGTTCTGTTTTGTCTATTGGCCACAGGAACTATAATGGATGGAATTTACAAGGAGGCCAATTTCTACTTAACCAAAGGAGTAATTTGCTAAGAAATGGGGTGCCCATGAAATTGGGAGCTTTCGGTTGTGCTTTGTTAAAATAATGCTCCTTCAACATTTCTTCTGGCAAATCATTTTGACAGAAGAAAGGGAACTTGCCCCTCAGAAGTATGTAGGTGTGATGCACATGAGGTTTCTTTGAGGTGTCCTAAACCTTAAAAGTATCTCAATCTACTTTGGCCCTACCAGAACTTGAGGTTTTTTTCCCCATTGCTGTAATGGCACTACCACCTTCTCAAATGCCCCAGGAACCTTTGTTAGTCTTTTTTCCGCACAGCCCATGTCTAAATCATTGAATAAAACTGCCAGTTCTCTTCTAAAATATACCATAGAACTGACTGCTTTACTTTTTACTGTCTTTGGGACCATAGCTCTGCCTAAGCCACAATATTTGTCTGCTAAGATGCCATAACAAAGTACCACACATTGGGTGGTTTAAACAACCGAGATTTATTTCCTTCCAGTTCTGGAGGCTGGAAGCTCAAGATCAAGGTGTCAGCAGACATGGCGGGATTCTTCTAAGGACCTCTCCCTGGCTCATAGATGGCCACCTTCTCCCTGTGTCCTACAAGGTCTTTCCTCTGTCCATATCTGTGAATGAATTTCCTCTTCTTATGAGGACACCAGTTACATTAGATTGGGACCCATCCTAATAATCTCATTTGAACTTAATCACCTCTTTAAAGCCTTTATTTCTGAATATAGTTACATTCTGAAGTACTGGGGATTAGGACTTCAACATGTGAATTTTGGGGCAATGCAATTCAGCCTACAACAGCCACCACCATCTTTTCCTGCTCTGGTCAAAGTAGCACCTTCTTTCCTTTTCTTTTAGTCTAATTTCCTCATGTCCCAAAGGCTATCTTTACGCAGCATCTGGAAGTACAAATCATAGCCCATCATCCTGTGCTGAAAACAGCACCCAGGAAAACATGCAAATGTAGGTCCACAGACCCTCTGTGATCCCCCCAAAACAACTCTGAGCTCACTTCCCACCCACCATTTGCTGTACATCTGCTGCCCTGGCCATCTGTTGACTCCTCAAACGTTCAAACAAAACCAGTTTGTTCTCAGAAATTTTGGCAATGCTGTCGTCTGGCTTGTCAGCTTTCGTCTCTTCCCATCCTGCATGGCTGCTTTTTTTTCTTCCCCCGCCATTCAGGTTCCAATTCATTTGTCATCCTCTCCTCAGTGACCCCTTCTTCATATTGTAGCTAATTCAGAAATTCGACTTCTACTGCCACCTTCTATTACCTAAGCCACCTTTATTTTATTCACATTACTTCTAAGAATCTGAAATCATCGTCCATATTTACTTGTTTATATGATTACCGTGTGCCTCACAGAATGAAAAGCACGTTGAGGGCAGGACCCTGCTTGTCTGAACTCTGAGGCCCCATGCCTGCTGCAGTGCCTGCCAGAGTAGACACCCAAGACATATTTGTTCACTCACTGATTGCAAGAACATAGAGACTCAAAAATCTCCCCCCTTCCCCTCCCAGCAAAGTTAATTACTATGGGCCTTTTCTCACCTCCTCTACATTTACATGTTCCCTGGCATAGTCTGTATATCTCTGGAGGCTAAATAAACCCTTCTTCCAAAAGCATAGAGATTTAAGCTAGACCCAGATGTGGAAGTGGCAAGTATGTTTCTTTCTCTATTACACCGTGGTTGAGAAGGATTTTGAGGCTGCACCTGAGCTAATTGGGAGTGTTTCCATTGATAAGCAGTGTCTGCCATTGTCACTTCACGGGGCCGTGTAGGCTCAGATGCTATAGAGGAACAGTGACCACAGCACCCACTAGAGTAATGAGAGCTTGTTCTGTGGTTAGGGTCAGTCATTAATGGTGCTCCCAGCAAAAACTCTGCAAGCAAAGATTCATGTAATCATGGGGTTTGCTGAGAGTTACGCTAGTTGGAGACTAATACTTGGAAAACACTTGACATACCCCACCTCCTTCTAGATGAAAGTAAATAAATGTAGGCATTCAGTACGAGAGGTACTCATATTGAATGCTTACAGTACACCCTCAGTATTAAGAATTCTGAAGTATTTTCAAGAATAGAGTATTTCATAACTTTTTCAGTAATCCCACTCACATTTTCTATCTCCATTTGGCCATCATTTCACCAAATGAAGACAGAAAATGCACACCAGAAATCCCTTTGTGCTTAAGTGATATATGCCAGAAATGATTCTTTAGTTTATGCAGATAGTTTTTTGTTTGTTTATTTGTTTTCAGATAGAGTCTCACTCTGTTGTCCAGGCTACAGTGTCATGGCATTGTAGCTCACAGAAACCTCAAACTCCTGAGTTCAAGAAATCCTCTCACCTTGTCCTCCCAGAGCACTAAGATTACAGGCACAAGCCACTGTGCCCAGCCTAAGCACATAGTTTTTGATGAAAAAAGAGTACAATTTCTGTTCTTCATTCATAAATCCCAGAGTTGGCACGCATCCTGTGAGTACACACTGGCAGGCATGTTGGGGTATAGAGGCAAAAGAGCATTGCTCCACTGTTCACAAGCCCCCAACCAGTGGTAGAAGACAATTACAAGGTCCCATGGTAAGTTACGTGCTGTGCTAAACATTAGAGACACAGTTGAACTTGGAAACAGAAATCTAGCTGCTCTTTACGCCTTCTGTTCTGCAGGCTAAATAGCACCATTTCCTTTAACCTTTCTTCAAAATCATATCAGCATAATTACCTCAAACAGACCCCATGGCAGACTTCAGCACTGATGATATTTAACCGCACCACTGGGCATACCCAGCCTCGCAGACACGGAGCCAACCGCAGCCCCACGAGTTTTGACCAAGCCTCAGTATTTTTGCCAAAAGAAATTCCTAAGACTGATTGAATGCTCAAATCTCAAGGCAGCCCTTCAAGATTTTTTTTTTTTTTTTTTGCCACTGAAGATTATATTGACAGACCAATCAGCAAAATGCAGGATAAGATTATGCTGTTGGTGGTTTGGAGAAGGAAAAGCACATTCTTTGCTATGTAGATGAAAGTTGATAAAACAGTGGAGTGGGGTATTTCCATCTGGAATTCTCTGTGTCCTATAATTAGGGATACCTGTGAGTTTTAGATTGTTAGACACCAGCTAACAAATGCAAACATTTTATGAAGTGGTGGGGGGAACATCTCATATTTTTTCCAATTATTTGGGAAAAGCATAACTCTTAGCCTTTTCTTTTTCTTCCTAATGAGGAAGATAATGGAAAGATAATAAAGGCAGTCCCTCTCTGCCCTTCTATGTCATTGATGGGGACACGCTATCTAGTGACAAGACAGCAACTGGCCTTCAATTCCTAGGGATAGGTGGAACAATGTTATCTGGGCATCCTGTTCAAAGCAACCTGGACTCCTGATACTAAAAACCACAGGGGGGCTTTCCCAGTGGTTGAACTTCTTGGTACACCTCTGTCTGTGAACTTGCCTTAAAGATGGCTATAGCAAGAAAGAAAGTTCCCACCCCTGAGGTTGTTATTTCTGAATGGGTTTCTAAAAAGCAATCATTCTGTAAAACCATCTATTTGAATTCATGGGCTCATGTATACTATGTATTTGTTTTGTTTGATCGCATTCACCCTGTCCTGTGTATGCCCAGGCCGATCACGTGCATGTGCACATTTGTTTTCACGCACATGCTTGTGTGCATCCAGGTATTGGGTACTAATGGGCACGTGGAAAAAGGGGAGAAAAAAGGCAGGTTTAGCAAATCAGTAAAATGGCCAGGGCTGAGCCTGTGCCTTCCCTGTGTCCTGCCTCTACTTTCCACCCCCAAACCTCAACTGAGAGCCTGCTATGGGCCTATACCCATAGCTGAACTGTTATCGGCTGAATATTTGTGTTCTCCCTAAATTCAGATGTTGAAAATCTAATCCCTGAAGTGAGGGTATTAGGAGGTGGGGGCTTTGGGAGGTGATTAGGGTCATAAGGGCCAAGTCCTCAAGAATGGTGCCTGTAAAACAGAGACCCCAGAGAGATCCTTCGTTCCTTCTGCTGTGTGAGTACATAGAGAGGAGACAGCCCTCTGGAAACAAGGATGCAGGCTCTCATTAGCCAACAAAACTGCTAGGGGCTTGGGTGCCCCAGCCCTCAGAACTGTGAGAAATGTATTTCTGCTGTTCACAAGACACTCACTCTACAGTAGTTTGTTAGAGAGGCCTGAGTGCACTAAGGCAGCTCCCAAGGGAAAATTATTTTTATCTAGTTTTTGCATTTGACAACTATAGGTAAGAAAATTGAGATGAGATGAGAAGTTCAGAGAAGATCATATAGGTTAGGTTTTAACTCAAGAGTATGTGCACGGGTGTGTGTGCACATGTGAGTGGATGGTAATGCCTACCACCCTAGGTACTAACATCAACATGTTTATTTCAGATCCTCAGACAAGTCAGGTTCTCTCTTGCAGCATGACCTTTACGCATGCTACTTCTTCTGCCCACGTGCTCCTCCTCTGACTTTTTATGGGGCTCCTTCTCCTGTTTTTCTCCTGTATAGCACTACTCAGAAAGGCCTTTCTGTACCACCCTATTTAAATTCCCTTGCTGGTTTTCTTCAATACGCCTATCATAATTTATAATGATTTTCTATTTATCTGTCTGCTCGAGTTATCCACTGTTTGTGTCTCTCTCCCATGAGAAGGTAGGTTCCAGATGTCTGGGGTCTTGTCTCTCATCCACCCCACAAAGAATGTTCAATGCCCCCATGGTCCACTTCACTGCCTCCCCTCCCCTGGGAGCTCCGTAGTCGCTGCCCTCAGGTTTTATTCCTCTGCTCCCAGCAATGCTGATTCACAGTCTATTCTCTATTTCTACTCAATATGAGATGCTCTAATGAAAAGCAAATTCCTGCTATAGCATTACTGGCGAATTTTGGGTTAATTTAATTCATTCATTCACTGCTTAACTCATCCCTAAAAAAGTGCTGACTGCTTCTTGTAAGACAAGCCCAGCAGAGGACATTAAAAACTCTAATAGGTATATGTGGTAAGTTCATGTGCTCGTGGGGAGACGGAATGCAAGCATGCAGTTCCGTCTCAGTCAGCAAACCCCAGCCCTCCTGCGTGCCAGGCACTATGCTAGGCAGTGGGGAACTAAGAACAAGATCACTGTCCTTGGTCTCTTGAAACTCATGGTCTAGGGGACAGACGCTGGACACAAGGTAAAATGCTTCTCCTACAAGCCCGCGTGCTTAGTAGGATGGCAGACTGGAGAAAGAAGGGGTTGCCAGGGCACATTTGGGATCCCCTTTAAGCCGGGTAGTCTTGAATGAGTAGGGTCTAGACATATAGAGAGGAGGAGGAAGGCTATTCTAGGGGCAGGGACAGTAGCAGTAAGGACACTGAAGATGGGACTGAACAGGGTGTCTGGGAAAGGTGAGTGGCTGGGCATGATTAGCAGGTGAGTTCTTCTTGAAGAAATGTAGCCATGAGCCTGGAATCTGGCCTGAATTTGGGGGAGGGCCTTCAACTCAAGTTTCCCCAAATAAGGGGACCTTCCTTCAGGCAAACTTGAAAAAGGAACATGGAAATTTACACAAAGACAGATATCCACTATTGACTGCAGCTCTTTCAGATGTAGCCAATGAGGAGATCGCTGCTGTTAGAGCTCAGGATCTGCTCTTAGAAGTGTTACCAAAAATCCCCACCCTGACCATCACAAAGCATTGCTGTTGCTCTCGGGATGAGTACAGCCCCTGTTTACTATGCTTAAAACCCAAGCCTGAGATGATAATGTCCCAAAGGGATTGGACATGGAGGACAGCCAGCTGAGTGAGGTGACAACTGGGTCAGGATGGGAGGGGAACTTGGGGAATCGGATGCTGCAGGAATGGCCTGGGAATCCCAGCCCACATGGCATTAGCTGGATGTCAGAGGAGTCAAATGAATGATACCCTATTGCTTCCTTTCAGATGACTATCTTGCCCTGTGTACTTATGGAGGAACAAGTGCTAACATGTTTTGGCATTATTTTTTTTCCAAATAATTGCCTCTTGATTGCAAAAAATTTTGCCAAGCTTCTTAACTGCTTAGTTAACTTCCTCAGTCAGGAAGAATAGAGGTTTTTAAAATTATTATTTTTTTTTATCATTCCTCTCCAGCCCAACTCTGTAGTATGTTCCAAAAAGTTGAAGAAAGACAATTGCTAGTCTTTAAATTGAAGTGCATGGAAGAATGTCTTGGGAGAAACAGCATTTAAGAGGCAAGCGATTACCATATATTTAAGTGTTCAGGCCCATCCATCTTTTAGGGCAGAAGTCTTTAATCAGAACCAATGATTACAGGGATAATGGCAAGATAAAAATCATAGGCATACTAGCATTTTAAGAAATTCCCTGCTGTAAGTCACTAATGGTAGCTTAGATTATTAGCACAGAGACTATTCTCAGGGTTTAATAGGCTCCTACTGGTTTCTCTCTCTGGCAGGCCTTGGGCACTGGGCTCATTTTTGTGATTTCACCTTTGGCCTGGAGTCTTTCTGTGTCTGCAAGCACATGGATTTGGAAACAATCAGCTCAATTCAGCCCTGGAGGTGATTGTTATGAAAAGATCACATGCTGATTGTCTTCAAGAGAAACTGTTGAATAAAGTCAGAAGTTGAAGCAAAGTGGGTTGAATGTGTAGCTATCATCCTACTTTCCCTTTTGGAGCTGCTATTTGACAGAGTTGTGCTTCTATTTGTCTACCTTGTGTTTTAGTGTCTGTGTTCCTTACTGTTCACAAAAGCATTTTTGTACGTCCTTGCATTCATTTGTTCCATGAACTTTTGCTGAGAGCTTTTTATGTGTAGGCTCTGGTCTAAGGGCTAAGGGACACATAAGTGGATAAAAGAGACATGATCATTTCTTACGAAGTTTACAGTGCAAGCTTTATGCCTCCAGCTTTGTTCCCATATGCCACACATTGACATTAATGCCTTTGATCCCGGCAATGGGCCCGAAGAACAGCAAAGTCACTGCTCTCAGGCTGCTAACATTCTAGAAGATGTTGAAAACTACAGTAGAACCTCTGTGAGTTGACCACCAAGGGACTGTAACAAACTGATCAACATACAGAGATGTCAACACAAGGAACTAGGCCTGCTGTACTGATATGTACATGTGATACATGTCCTGTCTATGAAAATTAGGTCAACTTAAGGAGGTGGTCAGTGTAGGGAGGTGGCCAACTATGGAGGTTGTATTGTATGTGATATGTCAGGTGTCAAAGAGTGCTACAAAGAAAAATAAAACTGAGGATAGAGTTATTTTTAATCACATGATCACACACTTATCTTCTTTTGGGGAATTAATAAGCCCATTATAACAATGTGAATAACAAGTCCTAGGCTGCACAGTGTGCCCAGGGTCCTCCAGTGAGCTGCCCATAGGGGCCAAATCCACCCCAGTCCTCTGCTTCTCTGGTTTTCAGCTTTCTGCGCTGAGATGTCACACGTCATTTTACCCTGTTCCTTTCTTTTTGGGGTTCTACCAAAATGAGATATTCCCTTGAAGTTATCTCCAGTTAAAAAAACGATCTTTTCTTCAATAATTCCCTCCCAGAATTTGACATTCTTTCAAAGGATTTTGTTTATTTCTACAGAAAGGACAACTTGAAGGCATCACTTCTCTTAATTTTAATATTTTCTCCTCTCTCTCAGCAGAATGAGCACGATGAATAAAGAGCCCAAACTGCTAGACTTGGTCTGAACTTAGCATCACACAATCTGCTCAGAGATCTAGCTTTGCTACTTATCACCCGTGCAGCTTGTGGTGAGTCTTCTAAACTTTGGGGGACTTTGTTTCTTCATCTGGAGAGGGGATAAGTAATCCCACCCCCACAGGCTAACAGGATGAAATGAGTTAGCATACCCGAACAGCTTGGGTGGTGGAAACTTCAAACCCCTCCTCCTTTCTCCTCCCCTCCCTTCTTTCCTTTTCCACAATCTCCCTTTCATGTGTATTTGTGAGGTCGTTACAACAGCACCCCCTTTCTCCCCAGGTTACGGTGAGGATCCCATAAATACCCACACGAGCCGGGTATGAACAAGCCCCTTGGGTATGTGCACATAGGGAAGAAAGTGGCACTGAGGTGGTGGGCAGAGCACACACCCGGCACTCCCGCTGGGAAACCCTGTGGGCCATGCGTGCGACTCCACGCCTGTTTGTTCAAGGCATCACGGAGCAGGCAAAGGCTGACAACTTGGCTCTGAAGACGGGGACAGCAGAGCCTACATTAGAAGATTAAGATGCCATGAGTGGCGATGCCAAAGGCCTGGCTCTGTGTCCCGGCTGTGCTTCCTGAACTTCAGGCACTGAAGGGCACCTGCATGAGGCCGACCACACCGGCACCCGATGTGTTGCCATTTACATTAGGGCTTTAGCCAGATCTAATCAGGAAGGGCTGCAGAACCACGGTCTTACTGCATGTATGTCTTAATAGACAGCAGAATAAACATGAAATAATAAAAGTATGTAACTTCCAAATTCCTCCCAAGCACCCACCAGTGCCGTGTCAGCAATTGTCAGCTGAAAGGGTGCCCTTCCCTGTCCCTCATTAATGGACTTTACTCTGAAATATTTTCATGGTACTCTAAAGTCTTGCATAGTCTTTTTATAGATGTCATCTTAGTTGATTCCTATGACATGCACAGCTGAAACTGAGACCCAAATTATTCGACTTCACGGTGTGAGGGGCTCAGAGAGAAAAAATAGTTTTTCCAGAGTCATGCAGCTTGTTTGGGTGGGAGCCAGGAGGAGAGCCCAGGTCTCTGGGCCTCCTAGACTAAAGTGCTTTACTCCCCTTAGCTAGGACATCCTTGCTCATTTCAGGATCCCCGGCCACCCACCCACCGCTGGCTTCCCTCACCCAGACCTGGCTAAGGCCTCGGAAGATTGTCTGGACACACAGGGCCCTGCTGTAAATATTGGAGAGGGATTCTCTTATCTTAGCGTCACTTCTCACTCACCCAGCTGCCAGCAGCCTCAGCATCCATCAGCTTGCAGTTTGCAAATCAGTGCCAAACTCGACAGCGAGTCCATGAGCCTAAGCTGGAGTCCAAACAGGCATCCACCTCTTGCCTAGGGAAGTACAGAGAGAACTTTGAGCTGAGCTTAGCTAAGGGCCGCTGTGCTTAATGGGATGTTCTGGGCCCACGCACGTTGTCCATTCCCCCATGGAGAAAAATCACAGGCTGGGAGCTATAAACCCAGGCCTCTGAGCCCCAGTCTAAGTCTTACTGTGGGAGAGAAGGGAGGGAAGCCCAGTTCCAAGCTTGGTGCATTGACCCCCTGAGCATGGCAGCTCTATGGCAAAGTTAATGCGGAGGTGCATGCAGACACCAACAAAACTTTGGGGGGCTTAAGACTCATGCCCAGAGAGGGGATCTCTCTCTGGTGCCTGTTTCTTCAAATCACTCTCAATCACCAACCAAATGTGAAATCTCACCTCCTGGCTAGGGTGGAGAAAAGGCATATTATGAACTAATGTCAAAAAAGCTAAATATTTCTATATTGGCTGAAATACCCAGTATATTCCAAAGTAAGACCTTGAGAGTGGGACCCCTGCCCAGCCCTCCAACCCCAATCCTCCTGATCCCCACCTTACACACCCACTGACCACTCACCTCCCAGGCCCAATGCTTTTGACCTCTGGGCCTCCGCACCCAATTTGTCTTCTGATAGGGCATTCTCTCTATTTCCATCTAATTCTTACTCATTCTTCAAGACTCTGTTCCTTCCCTTATTCATCGATTAAACAAATGAATGAAATAAAGCTCAGTACTAGGCCTAGCAATAGCTAAGAGTACTTGTGGTAAACACCTCACAGGGCCAGCTCTGGAGGCCGGAGTGGCACCAAATTCCTTCTCATTTTCTCTGCTGTCCTCCCCTCCTCTGTCACTTGAGACCATGGCTTGCTGTGCTTTCAGGGTCCATCTCTCCTAGGAACTCCCCACATTGCCAAGCTGCTGAGGAAGCTGACAGGTGAACCTCAAAATGCCTGTTTATACGTTGTGATGGTCTAGTTTTCTGCACTTTCCTGTTGGTCTCCCTAAACAGACTCCAAGTTACTTAGATGGGCCTTCATCTCCTATGACGTGTGCTCACCCCTGCCCATCCCGTGCCCCCCACCCAGCATCCAACCTCATGTGGCCCACAAGGCAGAGTGGACAATATCTGCCAGGTGGCTCATTTTCTCCAGGGGTGACATTAGCATTTATGCAGGTCCTCAGTGTCCATATTTTATCAAAAAGTAAGTTGCCTTTTATTAGCAATTTTTTAGAATAAGCCATTTTAAATAACTCAAGCTAAACCTACAGCCTTGGGGAATATTCCCCCTAGGGACATATACTGTTACTGTGGTAAATATATACAGTTTTTCTCTCCCTTTTGTTTCCCTTAGTCCCTTCTGCCATTTAATGGCTCCGTATTGCCTGTTGGCCAGTCACAAACAGGTTAGTTTTAATTAGGCGTATGAAGAAATAGCCCAGACAGAGGCTAGTGTGGCTAATAGGTAACAGGAAGCCTAGATCTTGGCAGTGTGTGGGGGCGAGTGAGGGTGGCATGTGAATTTCAGAGGCACGAGTCTCATTCCCCACCTGACCTCTGACTTCTGATACTCATCGCCACAGACAATTCTGGATGGCTGCACAGTTTAAACTCTTCTTTATCTTACATGGTTCTTCTATTCTTGTTGGCAATTATTGCTGATGGCGGGACATGCTGGTGTCTTGGCAGAAGGGAGCCTTCCTGCTGGGGAGAGGGGTTTTGAGTTTTATGTCCCAATATGACTTTGATGGATTCAGACAAATTTCTCAGGCTTGATGGACCTTTGCCCAGGCTGGAAATCTTCCCTGGGCAGCAGGAAACATCTGAGACACTCACACCCCAAATGGGGTGTTTTGCTTTGCTAATCCCCAGATCTTGGTGGACTATGGCCAAGGCCAGGGTTTAAGGCAGCCAAAGCTGGGGGGTAGTCCCCAAGGACACGAATAATAGCAATACAGACCCTCTGTTTACAAGTTAGGACATGGTTTTCAAGCCCATTGCTAGGTTGGATCATGCCCAGTAGGAGTTTCCCTGGGCTGGGCTAGCCTGGGCTGAGCTACTGAGATATGCCTTTAAAGAAGGTCAACATTATCTGCAATTAAGTGGCCTGGAGAAAGAAAGGTTTGGAAGAAACACAAGAAGTGAAATCATGGGTAGAAGCCGGGAGTCAGGAGGCAGAACTAAAGGGACCTAGAAAATAGACAGTGACTCTAGAGTCAGGGTGAAGCAGGGAAATCTGGAAGCTGATGCTGTGAAGATTGGCCACCCACCATCACTGCCACCGTTTCCTGTGTGCCTGGAATAACAAATAGTGCTGAATGTGGACTTGGACAGGCCCAACCAGGGAATGGGATCTGGCACCTGGCTCTGCAACAGGAACTCAGCCTGTCCCTCACCTATAGGGCCACATGGGCTGACATTTGACGTCTTAACACTCAAGGATGAATGTCTCAGGGAAACACTGCCAGTTGCCAGAAGCCAGCCTCTGTCCTAACCTGCCACCCAGATAGGATGCTATGTTAAACATTTTGAACCCTAAGTAGAGATACGTGGTAAAGCCCTTCCCTTCTCCCAGTTCCTGGGAAGAAGACCCATGCCAGTGGAATCCTTGGCAGGCTGAGGATGCAACTTGTTATTCAGTATGTGTTATGTATCAGGCACTGTGCTATGCTTTGCATTCCAAATATTACAAAATTAGTGTTATAGCCCAATGAATGGGAGAGAGACCCCTATGTGTGTAACCTTTAAGCTTACAAATGCACAAAGTTGTGAAGTGATCCAGAGAAAGCACAATTTAGGACTGTGCGTAGAAGAGCTAAAGCCTGTGTAGGGCTTTGAAGGATGGATAGGAGTTTTCTAGGTGATAGGGAAAAAGAATATATGGCAAAAAGAATGAAGAGTTTATGGAAGATACAGAGGCATGAAGCTCCCTGATGTGTTTGAGGAATTGTAGAGGAGGGTTGGTTAGATCACAAAGCCCCCATTTACCTTGTAAAGGTTTTGGACTCAAGCCTATAAGTGATGGGAATCCCTGAAGGGTTGGTCAGGGTGTTTACACAGTGATGCAGATACTAAAGATAGCTTGGAATGAGGAAGTTTTCTTAAAAAGATGCTGCTGTAGCAGGGGTCTGCATCAGCAGCCAAGAAAGACACACTCAGGGCCCACTAATTTTCTGGAGTCTCTTCTGCCATATTAGCCAAATCCCTTCTCAAATATACGTGCAGTGCATTTGTAAACAGGGCACCAAAAGAAGGTAATGGATATAAAAGCATTTGGGGGAAAAATAGACTTTAAATTTAAAATTCAGCCATCTTACTATGATTTTCTTCCTGGATGCTTAAAAAGGTAGCAGACCTATCAGCTTCAAGTGCCCACTCTGCCACCCAAGAGGGCTGAGACTCACAGCTTCCGGACATGTGGCATGGAAAATGGCGAGTAATGTCAGCTGCTCGCGGGTATGCCAAATCCGTTCAGCTAGGGTGTTGGGCTTCTGGTGCCCTCCGCAGCGAGGGGGAGCATTTGTTGGGGCTTTGAGACAGTGGCTCCCCCCTTCCAGTGCCCACCCTGCAGCAAGGCCCAAGGACTCACTGCAGATCCTAGCTTGAAAACTAGATCCACCTGTCCCAGCCTGGCTAATCCCAGAGAGGCTCCCGTGACCGGCAAATTGATCACTGACTGACAGGTCCCCAGGCCAGCTTGGACCGCCTGCTTGGGGTGAATTGGCAGCACTTTCTGCTTTCCAGAATTCATGGGAACATGTTGTTCTTGTACATACTGCCTGGCATGCATGCAGACCACGGAAGCAGGGCCCAGTAGTGCTGAGTGCCTGGGAGCAAACCCCAGAGTGCCTGGGAGCACAAAGGACTGCTCTGCTTGGGGGTGGCATTCTGCTCCTTAATATTCTCAGACTCACCCTCCCCAGAAACTGTGTTCTTTTATCAGTTGCTATCAAGTGGGCAGCATTGGACAGAGTTTGGAGACTTTATTCTGTCACCAGTAAGCTGAGAGACCACGGGGCATTCACTTTTCATCTCAAGGTCACAGTTTCCTCATCTCTAAGACACAAATAGATAACACCAGGGATTTCTGGTGCCAACAGAGCAGAAGAAAGGGAAGAGCCTGGCTTTGAAGTCAGGAGATGAGTGTTTAAAGCCAGCTTCACAGGGAAGGAAGCTGCCATGTTGAACTTCCCCTGTCTCATGTAGCGTGGTGTGGCACTGAGTATCTTCTCCATATTAGTGTGTCTTACTTAGACATTGCCATGCTTCTGAACATTGTAACATTCATAACATTAATCAGCACAAGTATATCATTAGGACATTTTTCAGGACAATATGTTACAGGAAGGTAAAACCTTATAAACTGTGTTAAACAGCCATAGCTTGCAGGTAAGTTTTACCTTCAGAAAGGACTGGGTGTCAGTCAGGCGCCTCCAGCAATGTAGCAGCAGGAAGCCCTTCCAACCCTGATGCAGGGACCAGCGGGCTGGGATCAACTTGCTTGGGGATTAGGGCAAAGCACTGGGCACAAGGGTCCCAGTGCAGTGGCTGCCAGGACAGACCTCAGGTGAGCAGAGCGCTGGCCGTCCCCTTGAATGTAGACACTGAGCACTTCCTCCTGTACTCTCTGAGTTAGGAGTCCTGAAGAAGAAATAGTAAAGTAGAAATCAGAGAGACAACAGTATCAGTAACTGACAACAACCAGGTCATGCAGGCGTGTGTCCACTCAACGGGATGCAATGCAGCTGTTGAAAGTGGTGTCCATGACACAGTCTCCATAAGATCTGAAGATGCCTGCTTTCCAACATTGAATGAAAACTGGTGTCTTTACCTGATTGCAAATAAATGAACTGTAGGCTTAGGAGCAAAGGTTCTAGAAGGAAGTCAATTGGTTGACTCTGGGTGGTCCTTGTTAGCTTTCTACTTTGATGTGTTTTCGAATGTTCTTCTATGGGGTGCATCTGTTATTTTCAAATGGAAAAAAAAATTTTTAGAAAAGTGTTTTTGTGCGTGTGACCACATTGAGATAGACAAGCTGGAGTGCTTTATCTGCAAGTTTAAACTGTGCAGCAGCTTGATTATTTCAACATGATGGCAAGAAGATTCCGAACCATGCAAATGCCAGGAGAAGAGCCAAAAGACAAAAATCTCCAGACTACTGCTGAGCGTGGACCGTCACACAAATGCCTCTCATTCTCACAGCCTCCAGTGACAGCGCAAACAACTGCTACCAAGACAAAAGTACCAAGTTAAGAATATAAATTAATGTGCCTTAATTATTCTGTTTTTTACAAATAGCCAGGAATGTTTATGTTCTCTCAAATGGATGCTGGTCCTGCAAAAATAAAATAAAAGTCATTTTGATAGTCAATACATTTATTGTTACAGCTCGGAAAAATCTGAGTCTCCTCTCTGGAATTGTCCCCCATGGATCCATAGCACAGACTTGCAGATTTGGTCAGGGTTGCCAAATTTTTCCTGTTTCAAGATGGATTATGGTTTTCCAAAAGCAGTTTGAAAAGTCTGTTTGTCCTTAAACTAGGTGATTACTTTGGGAAACAATTTTGAGTGAAAGTGAAATGTGACTGGTAAGATCAGAGGAAAATGGTCCCACGGTGCTAGGCAACAGCCCACAGTGACGCTGCAGACCAGGCTCGGCCCCAAGATCTGCGGGGCTGCGCCTCAGGAATAACTACACAGTCTCTGCAGGAGATTATTTGGGGGAGGCCTGCACTCGTTGCTATGTATCGGTTTGCGTATGGTTGTAGAAAATAATTAAATCTTTAAATACAGATGGAGAATTTACCTCATGCACATTTCTCCACTAGAAAATAGAGAAAATGGAACACAGCCCCTGGCTGCCCTCAAGGAGTTCACCCAATCCATTGTATCTTGCATGTTTTTATTTTCTGGTCCATGTATTTCAATATTGGCATCCAGAAGACAGGCAGGAAGCGACCATGTCCCAGCACATCAGCATTTTTATAATGAGTGGGGAAAGGTCCCGAGGGCAAAAGGTCGACTTGTGGACAAGAAGAAGATGAATCTTTTTTCCCTGTCCCTCTGCGGCCTGAATCACCTGAAGCAGACAGACCTGGACTTTGTTACAGGTAAATAATTACAGTTGTATCTGCCATAAATATCTCGCTGAAGGGGCCATTGCAAAAATTGAGATTGTATCTCCAAGCAACTGTCAAATGGCTAGAATAAATTCAGAGGACTTGAAATACTGATGTACATTTTCTATCCTAGATATCTCTCGGTCTAGACTTTCAGACTGCATCTTGACAGAACACCTAGGACGGCTGAGATATTAAGGAGTCAGGAACAGAAAAATTACAGAGTGTTGGTGTTCTGTGGTTTGCGTCTTCTTTATCTGTGGTCCCAGCAAACAGGAAGTCCTCGTGAATTGGGGGGCTTGAGGAGAAATGTTAAAGGCACAGATCCCTGGGAATTTAAAAAGCCAAGGAGATAATAAATCTCAGACCCAAATGGAAAGCCTGAAGAGGTCAGTGAGCTACAGCCAACCTAATATCTGTACTTCTCAGGGCCGCCATAAATCTGACACTGCTCCTTTTCGCTCAGCTGGCTTCTGTGCAGCCGGCAGATCAAACGCCGCTCCCAGTACCCTCTGCAATCACCTGTTTCTCATTGGGCCTATTGGGTGAGGCTCAGAGGATGGGGGGATGGATGGGGCTGCCCGCTCCTTCTCAGCACCATCTGGGGGCCACATTTAAATGTCTGCAGCCTGGAGGTGAGGGAGATGACTGAAAGAGAGGAATCACCCCAAAGCTTAAAGAGGGTAAAGATCAGCCGTGGGAGGGAGTAGCTACCATACAGATCCAGATTTTCCATCTGGGATCACCGTTTTATTTTGGTTGGAAGGGAAGAGGACTCTGCCTCAGGTTTTCTGAATTTGAATAGAGGAGGTCTCCCACTTGTCACTTCCAATTCAGCTGGATCTTTGTCTCACACATGCCCTCCCCAGATTATTTTTTCCCAAAATACTTATCAACATGCCTCCCCCAGTTATTTATTATCTAATTATTCATGCCAGGTACTGTGCTTTACATCTTACCCATCTTATCACTAACTCTTTCAACATGGAGCTATGATGATTCTCAGTTCAGATGAGGAAAATGAGGTTCAGGGTGGTTAAGCAACTTGGTTAAGGTCATGCAACTAGTGGACAGAGGAATCTGGATTTGAACTCAAGTCTCTGAAATGAGAGTCTAATGGAGTTTCTACTCCGCCACAATAAAACTCCTGGGATCAGGGAACTGCTAAATCCTGCAAAGGACGTAAAAATAAACCAGAAGAGAATCCTAGTTTTAAAAAAATGGTCTGAAAGTTGAGATTTGACATATCTATAAATAATAGTGATACAAAATAGAGTGTGATAAATGCCTTGAGAGAGGTACAGATAAAATATGAAGGGATTTGGAAGAAGCAGCAATTGCTTCTGGGTAGCGTGGGCATTTGCACTGAGTCTCGAAACATCGGTAGGAGTTGGGTCTCTGGCTCCAAAGGGAAAGGACTTTGCAACTGAAAAATGGTCAAAGGTCCCAGCCAACAAAACATGAACTACGTCTGGGAGGCTGCAAGTAGCTCAGGTTGGAATCAGCTACCCAAACAGGGGTAATGAGAAACGAATTTGGACAGGTTCAGAGTGTAAGCTGTGTATGTCTTCTAATATCTGATAAAGAGTTTGGACTTTTTATTCCCCTGAAAGTAACCAGTGTTTGGAAGTTTCTGTGCACATGATGGAAAAAGCTTACTTTTGTAACAGTGCATAGAATAATATGGGAAAGACAGAGAGAGGCCAAGAGACAAACTAGGAAGCTGTTGTCATCATCCAGTGTTAGAGGGTCCTGACCTTGAGGACTCTGACTTCTGTACATTTTTGACTTAGCTCTTGTGGGTAGATGGCCTTCTGGATGCACATCAACAGAGCTGTATGAAGTCATCAGCATTCTGTCAGCTAGGTTGAATCAGTCTCTAGAGCAGCGGTTTTCAACCTGTGGGTCACGACCCACAGGAACTGTATTAAAGAGCCGCGGCATTAGGAAGGTTGAGAACCACTTCTCTAGAGCCCAGCAAGTCTCTAAGGGCTGAATGATCCCACATGTGCAGGAGCTGGCTCCAAGGTGAATCAAGTAAGGGACCTTGCTTGGTTTTCCCCAGTTGCTCATCTGGGGATTCTGTTATTTCCCGTCCAGTGCCTGCACTTCAGAGGCTCACTCCTCTCTAGGGTACAGAATCCCTCTCTCAGAAGTGGGGGGTGCTACGGAAAGAGGGGCACGGGGTACATGAAAAGCCTGGAGGGCTGGGAGGCAGGGCCCAGATCTTGGGCTCTGTGCTGTTACCAAATTTCCATTTGATTTTGGACAAAGCACCTTCCCTCTCTGGAATCAGTTTTGCCATCTCCAAAACACAGAGAAAATAATATTTGGTTCACCTAAATGAGGTGGGATTGGATAGCATGGATTATCTAGGGTATCAGTTTACCGACTGGGTCCTAAAAGCTCCAGACTTGTTTGGAGATGCTTCAAAGACTTCCCCTTAGATAAGAACAGCCTGAGGAGATCTCCTATAGTTCACTGTAGTAAGACAAATGGGGCTTATATGGCAAAAACATAATGAATGAATGACGATTAAGCCACTGGTGATGGGTAAGAGATTTGACTGGGAATCTGAAGGCATAAGGGCATCCTGGATCTGTCCTGAGCAGATGTGACATCTGCAGCAAGCCACCAATCGTCTCCTTGAGCCTCTGTTTCTGCATCTGTCTCAGGCTAGGTTTTGAGTAGAAGATTACACGGGAATTACAGGAGTGTAAATAAAATGTGTTGTGGCAATGCTTCAACTAATACCTACAAAGCAGTGCAGGCTATGTGTAGGTACAGGGAGTCAGAACTCAGGCCATCAACACAGGCATAAACCCAAACCAAAATCCATTCACTTTCCTCTTAGGAAGACCACTCAAACCCTCGCTCAGAGCTTATTAATTCTTAGTTTGTGCACAATTTTAGCATGCTTGGCTATTTAGCATTGTAGTTTTCGACAGGAAACCTTGTAGCTGGACAGGAACACTGGAATAGGTATTGATGCAGCAGTGTGAGAGGGAGTCAGACAGCAGGTCGCAGAAAGGCAGGGAGAGAAAGCAGGACGGAGCTGGCACAGGAGTTGAGAAGCACTCACAGGCAGGGCTCGTTGACCACAGGGGCAAATATTTTCACACAATCCAGTTAAATCCATCTCCCTCTCTGGCAGGAGTTGAACTCATGTGAAACCCAGCGGAAGCCAACATAGCTAAAAAAAATTGGCTCCCAAGTTAGAATGGATGAGTTAGCCAAGAAGCAGAGCGAGGGATACACCAAATATTTGTTTCAAAAAGCCAAGTTGTCAAATCTGAGGTCTGAGAGAAAAAACTGACTTGAGAATAGCACGAAGAAGCATAAAGCACAGGCGGAGCCAGGGGTCATACGTACAGAAGATCCTTCAAGTGGTTCAATTAGACAGACTCATCCACGGTCCAGTAATGGCCTCGCGTCATTAGAATAAAATAAATCTTGTTACGTAGCCTCTACTGAAGGAAGCAGGGAGTGCCGACTCTAAGCTTTCTAACAAAAAATGATTTTAGAGGGATGGGGAGGTCAAGCTTTTGTTCTTGCCCAGTTAACACTCAGTTATGAGGAAAGTCTTCTTATCTAAATCCCCCAAATGTCTGGCCCTCCCCAGGGGTGCTCCTTGCTCTAGCAGTATATAGGATTCTGGTCCCAGGGGCATCTGGGGGTTGGGACATTCCCTGTCCACAGTGGCCAGACATCCACCTCAGTGCTGTCAGGCGCTCTGCTCATCTCTATTCCGTGCTGCCTGGGGGAGTTATGCAAAGAGAAAGCAGCACTGAAACCCCAGGTTCCTGGTGCCTGACAGTGTCCCCCTGCTTCCCTTCCTCATCCCCCTTCCACAGCCAACAATTTGCGGCAAAGCTTGTGGATTTGATTACTGATGGGGTGGGAGCAGGATGGTGGGGGCTGGGCAGGAGCCTAGGCCTGAAAACCTTTGCCAAAGGCCAAGGAAACACCCATTTAGATTCCTGGTTCTGCAGCTAGGGCCTGTGAAAGCAGAGAGGCATTCCCAGCACGTGCCCTGAGGGAGCCTGGACACCTCTTCTCAGACAGACGCAGCTCGGATGAAGCAACATGAAGACTCTTCGGGGAAGAATTCAGCTGATGTTGCCACATTAGCACTCAGAGTGTCTGTAAATGTCAAAAGGCAAGCAAGCTCTAAGTCCAGGGTCTGCTGGGGGCGTCCAGTGGACTTCCAGATTCATCCCATGCAAGGATGCTGCCCGTGGCACAGGGTGAGGGTGGGGCCGAGCCTTGCTAAGCCCTTTGCTTGCCTTTGCTCCCCGAGTTCTGACAACAATTTTACAGCATAGATCCATTTCACTGACAATCACATTGAGGCTGAACATGGTTAAGTGGCTTCCCTGTGGTAAGTTTCCTAGTTTTCCTAGTGTGATGAGTGTTTCAGAACCGAGGTGCTAGTTGTTTTTTTTTTTTTTTTTTTCCTACATCAGGGATGTCCAACCTTCAGCTACTGTGGTGGCCCACAAGCTGATTGTGTGAGACCTTTTTTGCTTATCTGTGGTGTGGGGATATCATGAAAATTATGCATGGATTTTTTTTTTTTTTTTGCTAATCAGCTTTCATTAGTGTTTGTATATTTACTATGTAACACAAGACAACTCTTATTTTCTTATGTGCAGCAGAGAAAACAAAGCCTGGACACCCCTGGAGGTCTATAGGCTTCCTGAAGACAGAGAGTGAGAGGGTCACTTTCTAAGACTGATGTTTGAGAACAGAACCCAGAGTCCAGGACTAGCACCTTCTTGGGCTCCAGTCCAGAGCTACTGAATCAGAAACTGGGGTCCAGCAGTTTGTGCATGAATGCCCCTTCCAGGTGACTCTGATTGCAGTTGAGCTTTCAGAGCCTCTGCCCTCAGGCCTTACATTCAAAATGTAGGCCCCAGACCAGCAGTAAGCCACCTTCAAGGAGCTCCTGAGAAAAATGCAGCATCTCAGGCCCCATCCTGGAGCCTGAATCTGAATCTGCATTTTGATAGGATTCCCACGGTGCATCAAAAATAGAGACATCCCAGGCTCCTTTGGTTGACTGCCTAGGTTAGGCTTTGCTGCTTTGCTTCCTGGGGGCCCAAACCCCTGACAAACCTTGGGAGCACAGAGCATCCTTTGAAGACTCACCTTCTGTGAAATGTGTTCTGCTGAGCAGGGGTGTAAAAGCTTCCTCTTCCTTCACCAAATTCTGATGAATGGCAGTAGCTGCTGGGTGGTCTGCACTGGGAAGGATTCTCAGTCTGTGCCTTGACTCAGTGGGAATGAGTCTGAGGATCATCTAGTGATGTCTGCCACAGGTGTGGGATGAGACAGGTGGCTTGAGTGATGTATGGGATGAACAGGATAGGAGACAGAGAGTTTGAGCAAATCAGGACAACTGAGAAGTTTGGCATACGTTTCATTGAAGACACGTTTTTCTCCTTGTGGAAATTTTATAGGCAAATTTTCCTATTTCCTTTGTTCAAACTTAAGTACTATTTAAAAAGATAAAAATAATTAAGGTTAAAAAATGCAAACAGTACAGAAGATATACACCTTCTATTCTCCAATAGATAGCAACTCTTAACCATTTCTGGAATATCTTTCTAAAGGCATTTTTAGGTACAGCCCTGCCCACACACACACGTTACTTCACTCAATGATTTGTTTGGAGTTTTGGTTATTCTAGTAGACACTGATTAAACTGTTATTTTCCAAGGTTACATAGTATTCCATTATTTAAATGCACCATAATTTACTTAACTAGTTCTTCATCAATGGACGTATATATATTTTTTCTGAGTTTTTACTACTGCAAATTACACTGTGAAGAGTATCTCTGTATGAATATCTTTGTTTTAAAATGTGAATAGTTTAATAGAATTGATGATCAAAGTACCTTGTTAATTTAGACAGTTAATACACAATTTTCCTCTCAAGAGGTAGTGCTAATTTTCATTTTGTATTACCTGTAATACACCAACTAGTATTTTTAAAAATATTATTTTCATTTTGAAATATTCTGCAATCATAGAAAATTTGTAAGTAACATGGAAAGAGCTTTTTCCTTGAATCAATTGAGAGTAAGTTACTGATTCAATATCCTGTTGCCTTTGAACATATTAGTATTCATTTCCTTATGTAACCACAGGACACCCTTCTAAATCAGTAATTAACATCAGTTCATCACTACTATTGAGTCCACATTCAAGCTTTTTCACCATTTACCAACTGTTCCTGTAATGTTCTTTATAGCAAAAGGATTCTGCTTGAAATCAACTGCTATGTTTTGTTTTTTTTTTTTTTTTTGCTGGCCATGTTTTATTGGGTCTTTTCTTCAAACAGGATAAACCAAAGATACAGACATAGTCAATAAAATAAAATAGATGAAACAAATTCTAAGAGACTGTGATGCCACATGCTACACATTTAACCTA
>CAUYRH010175489.1:0-16827 GCA_963574655.1 Perodicticus potto | reverse complement strand
GTGTACACAGTTTAATCATGGCTAGGAGCAAGAATTCGAGTTAAATAAATTGAACCAGTCCTGTTACAAGAAGATAAAGGGAAACGGGCGGGAAGGGGGTAGTTCTTGCTTTTACACTACCATGTTTCAGGTACAAGAAGTGAACAATTCCCCAGTGCAGCACAAAAACACTTCCTCCTGTCTCCCAAGGCACAGTCAGTAGTCCGAGTCTCAAGAAAACATTCTGGAGAACAGGGACGCACCCCGCTTGGCTCTGTTGCCTGGCCTGCAGTTGAGGAACCAAGTTCATGAGAACCTATGACAAGGCCACGGCAGCCTGGAGATGCTGCGCCAGGCGCAGCTTGAGCAGAACTGCAGGCAGGCGGCGGCGGCAGAAGGACGAGGCCGTGACGAAATCACAGAGCTCGAGAGAGCCGCGCGTGGGCACCGGGCCGATTGCATACAGCTTATCCAGCAGCGCGGCCGAGGCGCGCACGCGAAAGGGGTCGCGCTCGGGCGGGTCACGGATCCGTCGTGCCAGCTCGCGCCTCGCACGCTCGGTTGGTTGTAGCGCTTGTGGTCTTCGCGCCGCTGCAGCCGATAACGCCGCAGGACTCGCAAGTCGTGCAGGTTGTGGTCGGTGACCTCCCAGTTCAGGAAGTCCACCTGCTTCAACAGCTTCTGCTCCTGGAACTTAAGCTTCCGCACCGTGATGGTGACGGCCGCGGGGACCGGACCAAAACCTGAGAGCGCGTTCAAGCGCTTGCCTTTTTTTTTTGAAACAAAGTCTTACTCTGTTACTCAGGGTTGAGTGCAGTGGCGTCATAGCTCACAGCAACCTTAAAGTCTTGGGCTTACGTGATTCTCTTGCCTCAGCCTTCCAAGTAGCTGAGACTACAAGCGCCTGCCACAATGCCCTGCTATTTTTTAGAGATGGGTTCTCACTCTTACTCAGGATGGTCTCGAACTCCTGAGCTCCGGCAATCCACCCATCTTGGTCTCCTAGAGTGCTAGGATTGCAGGTGTGAGCCACTGTTTCTGGGTGGACATGAAGTTTGGGCTAGGGGGAGGGCACTATCTGACCCAGTAGAGCTGGGGAAAAAGAAAGACTAATTATGGCTGATCTTTTTGATAGACTGGTCAGGAAAGGTCTCTGTGTGGAGGAGACCTTTGAGGAGGGAAGTGAAAGAAGTGAGGGAGACAGCCATGAGGGATTGTGGGGAAGAGCACCGAGACGGAGGGGAGACTGAATGCAGTGGCTGCGAGGCTGAAGTGTGCTGGGTGTGCTACAGGAGGAGCAAGGAGACCAGCACAGCCGGACTGCAGGGAGCAGGCATGGAGGAGAGTGATCGGAAGTCCAACTTTGGGTTCTGAGGTGGTCAAACATTAACAGATCAGATGACAAGAAGGAGCCAGAATAGAGATGTGGAGGAATAGCTGATAGATGTAGATGGAAAATCAAGAGAGTGAGATACCTTAGAAACCAAGAAAATGTTTCAAGAGTAGAGGAGTAATCATCTCTGTGTATGCTGCAAAGAATTTCACAATGTAGAGTAAAAATTTTCACCTAGCTATGATAACAAGGAGGTTGCTGGTAATCTTGATCATAGCATTTTTAGTAGAGTAGATGGGATGAAAAGCCCCTTAGGGGATCATGGGGGATGTTTCAAAAGAGAATGCAGATAGCAAATTGGATTATTCAATAGGGATGCACAACTCTTCCAAAGAGTTGTTCTCTAAAGTGGAAGGGAAGGATAGGATGGTAGCCGGACAAGCGTGGATGCATAGTCAAGGAATAGCTTTGTTATTTTAAAGATGGTAATTACTGCAGTAGGATGAAGATGATACAGTGGTGTACACATGAGAGGGAGACACTACAGGATACAAATCTTTGAGCAGCTGAGAAAGAATGGAAGTCAGTGCTAGCAGGTAGGGAAACGAAGATATCTGTAAATGTACAGATGCTAGTAGGGAGGGAAATGTGAGTAGTGGGAGGATGTGGAATACCTCTTCTAATTGCTTCTGTTTTTCTCACTGAAATCAGAAGCCTGGGCATCAGCTGAGACTGAGGTGAGGGGAAGGAGAATTGGAGAAGAGGAAGTATACTCCAAGAGAGTAGATGGCAGATAGCCCTGAAGGCTCACACTTGAAGTTTGAGGTCATCGTTTAAAGGAGAACAGCCACATTAAACTGCTTGGGAACAGGCATGAAATCGTCAGAGTTGGATTTAACCTGAACAGTGGTTTTGCCAAGGCTTCATGATAAAGGAAGGGAGGGGCCTGGGAATTGAGGCTATATACAGATTTTTTCTGGGATTTGTCTCCCTCAGTCTCCTTAATGTTTCCTCCTTACCTTTTTGCGTCCTCTCCCATTTTATAACTTAACAGATAATATCTCTACACGGGTATGGAATGTGGAGTATGTCCTCCCTTTCTACACACAGGTAAGGAGGACAGAGTGAGGGACTAACAAACCAGCGGGGGAAGCATGTGCTTGTTGTTAACAAGAGAAACTGACATTGAGCTTAGACAATGCTTAATACTAACAAACTTCATAATAGGTATTTTTGGGGAAAAAGTCACTACGATTCTGTTAATGAGGTTTTGAGATAGAGGAGGTGTAAAAGTCTCTGGTCATTTGATGACGATGACGATGATGATGATAGCAACAGCTAACATTTATTGTGCATTTAGTCTGTGGAATGCACTTCACCGAGTGCTTTAGATGAATTAATTCACTCAACCCTAGCAACAGTCATAGGAATTCAGTGCCATTTCTCCAATTTTTAGATCAAGTTACATAATTTATTCAATATGGTGTAGCTAACAAGGTACAGAGCTAAGTCTTGTATTCAGAACTTTATGATTTCATATTCTACACTCTTAACCACTTCTGTGTTACCTTTCATTGCTCAGAACTTGCATGTTCAAGTTCATACACACATCCATCCTTCTATCGATTCAGTTGAACTCTCCCAATGCTCACTCTTTACGAAGTCTTTGTGTTAGTTAAGTGCTGGATGGGGAGGAGGTGTGGGTGGTTTTCAGCCCAAAATCCTTGATCCTTTTTGTGCTCAGATAAGGATTGTAAAAAGGTCTAGAGGAACTGTTATCTTTGTCCTAGATAGCTTTTCCATGGACTCATGCCCTGGGCTAGTAATGTATATTCTCACGACTGAGCCAGTGGGGCTCTGGTTCTGCTTCCTTCATCTCTGAGACTTGGTTATTTCATCTTGTTTTGATTGTTGCATGGCTACTAGGCTACCATCTAGTTCTCCTCTGTGCTATGATCCTGCTTGCTGCCCTTCTCTGTGAGCTGTCAACTCAGCCTGAGACCTGCTCCTGGTTCCCACTTCCATCAGGCTTGGCATGACAAATTGCCTTCTTATCATACTTATGCCAACATGTAAAATAAGGCCTGCTTTCTGCTCACATACTGCCACCATCTCCTATATCCATCCAGATCCAAGAGCCCTATTTCATCAACAGAAAATCCACAGAAACAACGCACGCTGGGAGCCAGTCCTCCCTATCAGAGCTGATCAGGATGGATTGGTGAATTCCGTAGATCGCATTTGTCCTAAGCTGCAAATTAGTTATGCTTGACTTCAGTTACTACATTTTCCTGCTGTGAGTTTGCTCTAGCCTTCTATGAAATGTATTTGTAGCAGTGCGGAAAAAATATACAAGATTGATTAGAGTTGGCACAATTTGTGGATACTTTTGCAGTTATTATTGTAGTAGCTGCTTTAAAAGACTCAAAAGAAAAAAAATCCTTTACCCAATTTTGTTCCTCTATAAAGTTTCATTTAAACTTTAGTGGGTATATTTATGTGTAAATCAGATCAACTTCCAATGATAGCTCCTTATTGTTAACATTTTGATGTTTTGTTTGCCTGAGCAGATTGATTTGCTATTATGGGAAAACATTTGCACTGAAAAAGTCCTCTGAACTTTGTTCACTAATCTTATCAAACAAAATAGAAGCAGAACCTGTAGACAGAAATCTGAAAATTAAATTGACTTTTCCAATTCAAATGTATTTGATCTGCATTCATTATAGAACTGGGATAGTCGTTGCTTCTAGATTCTGCAATAACAGTGAGATTTAGACTCTTTTCCAGAGTCTTAAAAATTCTGTGGAGAAAAGAATCAGCAATGTTAACTGCAGATAGCATCTACTCTTTATATTAAGTTAGAATAGTGTGTAGATTATGTCATTGTCTTTACATTCCCAACTATTGGGCCTGGTGAGTACCCTGCCATGGTACCATCTCGGGAAATGGCTGGTTCATCCTTGCTACGTGGTGACAGATTGTTTAGGGCAAGCCAGAGGTGGCAGAAGTGTTAACACACTTGCAAAGATGATTTGTGGCACTGGGAGAGCCCAGTTTCTTTTGGGCTCTTTCACGTAGCTTCATTCAGATTTGGAGAACTGTGCTAAAGGCCTGAAATCTTTTCTCCCCCACCATCTCTGTCTGATGTTTTAATCATTCCCCAAGTGTCTGACTCTTAGCTAGTCATACAAATCAGAGTCAATGTGGAAACTAAGCAAACAAAAAACTACCACAATTTGAAGCCCTGGCTTTGCAGATGCTGATTGGGTAGTTCAGGTGGATAGAAGATAGTAGGAAAGAGGAGGTCAAATGGACTTTGGTCTGAATCCTGATTGAATCACTTGCTAGTTATGTGTCATTGGGCAGGTCATTTACTTATCCAAGACACTTGCTTTCTTCATTTGTCAAATGGGTAAACTGATAGCTCTGCTTTCATTGGGTTGTGGGGAGGAGTGAATGAAATAATGGAAGGTGCCAGTACATAGCTATAAAATACACTTAATATTTGAGTATTTCCCATGATTTGCTCTTTAGTGGCGGTCAGGCTTATGCATTTTAAGAAGTTTGTACATTATCTGGAGGTCCATCCTTCCTGAGAATAACTATAACTTAAAACATTTTTAAAACATGAGTATATGAGACACCTGCCTCAAATCTGTGTTCAGGCGTTTGTTCCAATTCCATGCTGTGATGCCACTTCGTAAAGTATGTACGCATGTTTGTATGTCTGTCTGTATGTATTGGCTATTTATTCTGTGCTGGGCACTGTGCTAGGTTCCGGGGACCCAGAGACAATGAAATATGCTCCCTAACCCTGAGAGTGGAGTCACCCACTACTGCGTTCTGCACTACAACAAAGTGGCACAGTATTTCCAAACAGAGTATAACAAAAACTCCCTATGGCATTCAAAGGTGAGTTTTATTTCTTTTTTCTTTATTTTCTATTTTTACTCTTTTAAAATCTAATTTTTTATTAAATCATAACTATATGTTTATGGGGTACACTGTGACGATTTCATATGCAATGTGGAATGCTTAAATCGAACTGATTAACATAACCATCACCTCACTTACTTATTTTTTTGTGGAGACATTTATAATTTACTCTTAGTTGTTTTGAAATGTACCCTTGCATTGTGCACATTAGGCGAGATCCCACCAATACCCTCCCTCTTCCTTCCTCCCTCCACTTGCCCTTCCCCCTCCCTCCTCTCCCCTCCTTCTTGCTGGACTATATTTGTGCTTTATCATTTGTAGGAATGTGTATGTAATTATATATCGGTTTAATAATAGTATTGAGTACATTGGAGACTCTATTTTCCATTCTTGACATACTTTACTAAGAAGAATATGTTCGAACTCCATCTGGGTAAACATAAGAGATGTAAAGCCTCCATCTTTTTTATGGCTGCATAGTATTCCATGGTATACATATACCACAATTTGTTAATCCATTCCTGGGTTGATGGGCATTTGGGCTGCTTCCACAACTTGGCATTTATGAATTGGATTGCAATAAATATTCTGGTGAAAATGTGTTTGTTGTAAAATGATTTTTGTTCATATGGGTAGATACCTAGTAATAGAATTGTGGGATCAAATGGTAGGTCAACTTTTAGTTCCTTGAGAATTCTCCATACTTCTTTCCAGAAAGGCTGTATTAGTTTGCATTCCCACCAGTAGTGTAGAAGTGTTCCCTTCTCTCCACATCCACTCCACATTTGCAGTTTTGGGATTTTGTGATGTGGGCTAATCTTACTGAGTTAGGTATTATAGTGGTTTTGATTGGCATTTCTCTGATGATTAAAGATGATGAGCATTTTTCCATGTGTTTGTCGGCCATTCACCTGTCATCTTCAGAGAAGTTTCTGTTCATGTTCCTTGCCCACAAAGAAATGGGGTCGTTTGTTCTTTTCTTAGTCTGATAACTAGAATGTACTGAGTTTTATTGCTTATAAGCCTAAGCTTCTCCAAACAGAATTGTTTTATAAGCTAATTTTTTATAAATGCTCCATTGGTAATCTTTATTTTAGTTATCTTCCAGTAGCTTTTTAAATGGAGGTACATTTTATTAAGAGTCAACCAGAATTTTTAGAAAAATATCAAGGGGTCTAGTGAGTAGGAAACTAAAGGCATTGACATCAGTGTTGAATCAGTGCACCTGAACTGAAGCTATGATCTCAGCATCACACTTGCCCGTCCTTTTGAAGGGCAGCGAATTGATTTCCAAAAGCAGTTCAAGTGTAGCAACACAGGAAAAACAGTTCAGTCATTCCACAAAACACACCTCTTAAAATTTGAAGAGAACATTCTTCTTGTCTTTTTCATCAAATAAACACATCTGTGCTAGGTGCTACTTTCTCCATGGGCTGTAGTGGGAAGTACGTTGAAATACCTCCTCTGATATTTCTGGGCCACCCTCAAAGGCATAGTTTGTCATATGTGTCAGGTGGCCTCACAACCCTCAAAGCTTTGAGGTCGCAAATATAGTTATAAAAAAATCAGAGAATCATATGGTATGGCACTGAAAAACAAATGGAATTCTCATTCTTCCCTAATTCCCAGATAAGAGTCAGATTCTGACCTCAGTTGAGTGATTCTTTTTTCACCCTTCCAGTGTTTAGTTTTAATAACTAATTAGAAACATTATGACAGCATAGAGTTTCATTTTATTTCTATTTCTATTTAGTGTTCTCATTTCACTGGTCAATGGGATGACAGAGGGCAATCCATCAAGTCATTAAAATAAAAAAGATACCACCTAGTAATGTTGAGTGCATTAAAGAAAATTTATACATGCCGAAGGTGTTGTGGCTCCCCTCTTTCTTTTTATTTTTTTTGGATCTGCTGAACATAAAAATTAGATGCTGCTGAAAGTAAATAGTTAGGTATCCACATGAGTGCAAATTACACTCCCATACCAGTGCATTTATTCCAGTGATTGCACTGATTGTATTTGACCATGTGATAATTAGGCCACATTCAGATCACAAATTCCCATTTTACACTTTCTGGGTTTTCTAATCCCAAATACACTAATGGCGTACAGAGTGCTTCAGTGTTAGGTGACCAGAGAAGCCATTTATGTGATGTTCTTGCTAATGGGGTACTTTAAATGTAGGGAAGGCTGTCTCCATGCATGGAGGCTTTAAATGGCCAGAAAGGGGCACGACTATAATCATCAGAGAACACTTTTTCTTATGAGTAAGTTGGATTATTGTTATAGATTTGAGCTATATAATGAAGGTACTTTGAGAAATATAGGCACACGTATACATGCACAATTTGCATTGGTTTGGTGTGGGTAACATAATGTACAGGTAATGCACACATTTAAAAATTAAATTACCCATTCCAAATGGGAAAATAAGCAGAAGAAAGGAGTCAAATTTAGCTTGAGGACAAATTGAGAACCGTCTCTTTCTTCTCTATTTTTTTTTTATTTTAATTCCTTCTTTCATCTAATTATTTCAGTGCCTCAGCCCACTCTGGATTGGGTGAAAACAATGGACTCATAAAAATATTGACTGTGAGGTATGGATAAGGCAAGCATTACTTTTCTCACAATAGGCTTATGGGGATTTTGAAAGATGGCTGCATGTGACAGCCAGCTAGCCTTATTGGAAGGAATAATATCCTGATGATGAAATTTTAGATATTTGCAAATAACCATTTTTTTCTGCCTACAAAGAATGCTCTCCGTGAAGAAGTTGCCAACATGTGTTGAGATGAATATGGGCATAGACCCATTGAACCACCAACGGGATCAGGCAGTACCTGTTGTGAGGAGACCACTGGTCAGACAACTAGGGGACAAAGGAACAGAGGAGTGGAGAAAAGCAGGACAGGGAGATAGAGGCTGGAGAACAGGAGAGAATAGATGTTGAATCCCTGTATCTATTAATTACGTAGCGATCATTTTGGAACTTACCATTTAGTCAGGAAGAGAGCCATAAATCAGGTGATCACCATACCATCATGTGTTCACCAAATAGCTCCTGGACTTCCTATGTCAAGGTAAGTGCTATGAAGAAAAAATACTTGTTATGAACGATCTGGCCTAGTCTGAGAATCAGTGACATCCACTGATGGAACTTCATGTCCTGAGTCAGTGAAATTTGAGTTGAAGTATAAAGAATATAAAATGAAGAGTAAAGAGTTATTCAGGCAAAAGTATGTAAAGAGAATATTCGTGAAGGAGGAAGGAGCAGGCTCGAAACTCCTGAGGCATAAGATGAGAATACAGTGTGTTCTAATGCACTAACTACACAGAAGGCAGCATGTCCAGAGCATGGCCCTTGAAGTAGAAAGTGGTGAAAACTGAGGCTGAGGAGGTGAGAAGGGGGCAGATAAGAAAGCACTTGAACATTAGTGTAAGAATAATGGGAAGCCGTTGGTAGGTTTTATGTCAGCAGGAGCCACCCTGAAGGCAGAGTGACTAGGCAGTTGTTGGCAGTAGTCTGGACAAGGCATAGTGGCACTTTTGACTAGGGAGGAGTCAAGGAGAAAAATGAATGGATTGTGTGACCGTGGGCAAGTACCTTCACCTCTCTAAGCCTAATGAGGCTCGTTTTTTTTTTTTTTCAGAATTGGCCTAACATATCCAATGAATGAAGAAACATTGGCTTTTACTGCCTAGCTTATCTTCTATGCATAACCTCCCTGTAGGTGTCAACTATTCAAAATATTCTGTTCACATTTTTGCTATGAAGGAAAAATAGAACTAGCTTGGCGTCTTTAGAGTTTCTTAAGAATTGTCTTAATTTCAGTTCTTAAGGCTGGTGGTCTGGATGAGTTGTATATTTAAGTAATAAAAATTGACTTTGAAATGAGAACATAGACATACCATCACGCATGTTCTTCCTCTCATCTGTCACCTGAAAGTACTAAACAAAAGGACTAACAGAAGTCTCCTCAGCATTCAGCGCTAATTAAATACAAATATACTTATTTAGGAAACTGATAGCAGTAAAGAGAAATTTAGTGCCAGCTATGTGAGAAAAGACAGCCCTCGGACTACATTTTGTTCTGAGAGTTACAAACACTTCCAAACAGAATTAAAAAGCCTTTCGGGGTTATAGCATCTTTCTCCAAACCTTTGAAACTTGGCAAACATTTCTTGCCAGCTCATCACACTAAACCCTATAATAATTTTGCACAGTGTCCAGTTGGGATAGGAAACAAATAGCTCTGAGTGAAGATTTTGATTCTGGGTATCAAAACGGCATTCTCAGTGGAGAGGAGGAAAAGGCTGAAATTAGAAGCCTATCCTATGTCTTTCAGATGATTCAGTTCCATTTGATCAATGTTTGTTCTGGTACAGGTTCTCTGGGTAAGGCCTTGGGCTAGACATACTCAGACGGTAGTGATGGGGCTGTCTAACCACATCTTCCTTCCACTTGACTTTTATCTAGTAGGGAGGCTAAAGTTAGTACCCAGGGATTTATAACATAGGAAAGAGTTAGATAAAAATACCAAATACCTTAAAACCTTACGAGAAAGAAAAGAGTGAGTGGGATAGAGATGATTAGAAGGCTATTATTTATTTAAGCCTTTCTGTATGCTAGCCACTTTAATCCCATTTTCTCCTTTGGGCTTCATAACAGCTCTTATAAAGTTGTTATCATTATTATTATTTCTATTTCACAAATGAGCAAACTGAGGCTCAGAGGGATCAAGTGACTTGTTCAAGAGTGTGCCTTGCTCTATTTGACTCTAAAACATATGCTGTTTGCACTGTACTGGGCAGCTTAAGCCAAGTGTGCTTGAGTTTTATGGAGAACTCAGATTATACACCCCCTGGAGAAATGAAGTGAGAAACATGAGTCATACAAAATGGGAGAACAAGCAGCCCCTAACTAGAAAAAATTAAAAAAATATATTGAGAAAGAAAATACATTTTTTTTTATTGTTTCCGGTTAATTGAGGGTACAAAGAATGAGGTTACATTTGTTAGGTAGAGTCCCTCTTATAATTATATCTTGCCCCCAGGAGGTGTGCCATATACCCTAACACTGTGCCCATTAAGTGGGAGCACACCTATTCCCCTTCCTTCTCCCCTCTCCTCGCCCCTTGTTCCCCGGCCCCCCACGTTGAAGTGATTTGACTGATTTTCTCTTATGTAGGCATGCATTAGATTGTCTGCTGGATTCATATTAGTATTGAATACATTGGATTCTTGCTTCTCCATTCTTGTAATACTTTAGAAGAATGTGTTTCAACTCCATGCAGGTTAATACAAAAGATGTAAAGTCCACCTTTTTTAGTGGCTGAGTAATATTCCATAGTATACGTATATCACAGCTTGTTAATCCATTCCTCTGTTGGTGGGCATTTAGGTTGTTTCCACAATTTGGCAATTGTAAATTGAGCTACAGTAAACAATCTAGTGTGAGTGTCCTTATGATAAAATGATTTTTTTCTCTTCTGGGTTGATGTCTAGTACTGGGATTGCAGGATCAAACGGGAGGTCTAGCTTGAGTTCTTTGAGGAGTCTCCATACTTCCTTCCAAAAAGTTTGTATTAGTTTGCAGTCCCAATAGCATGTAAAGTGTTCCCTTTTCTCCACATACACTCCAGTATCTACAGCTTTGAGATCTTGTGATGTGGGCTGATCTCACTGGGTTTAGGTGATATCTCAGCCTGGTAATGATTTGTATTTCTCTGATGATAAGGGACGATGAGCAGTTTTTCAAATGTTTGTTAGCCATTTGTCTGTCTTCCCACTGAGAAAGAAAATCTTAAAAGTAATTAGAGGGAAAAGAAATTACTTACTAAGGATCAAAGGATCATTATTTAGAGGACAGCAGACTTCTTCCCAGCTTCAGTATAGGTGAAAAGATAATTCAGTAGTATCTTCAGACAGGTGGAGGAAAATTGTTATTAACCTAGAACTCTTTATCCAGCTAAAGTATTTGAATTGGTCTGCTAATGTTGCCTTCACAAAGTACCACAGACTGGGTGGCTTAAGCAACAGAAGTTTAATTTATCATAGTTATGGAAGCCAGAATTCTAAGATCAAGGTGTCATCAGGGAGGGCTTCTGATAAAGCCCCCCTTTCTAGCTTGCAGATAGTTGTCCATTGCTGTGTCCTCATGTGGCGTTTCTTCTGTGTGCACATGTAGAGACAGAGAGATTTCTGATGTCTCTTCCTTTTCTTATATAAACACCATTGCTATTGGGCCCCCATCTTTATGAACTCATTTATACCTTAATTGCCTCCCCAAAAGCCCTACCTCCAAATATGTTAGGGGTTAGGGCTTCAACATATAAATCTGGGGGTGTGGGGCACAATTGGGTCTATAACTCAGTTGTTGAAGAGGAAGAGTAAAGTAAAGGCATTTTGAGATGAAAAAAGTTAGAGGAATTTTATGAATAACAGGCCCTTGTTAAAAGTACTGTTATCAGATGGACTATGTTAGAAATTGATTAAAATAAAGAAGGTATGAGATGCAGTAAGCAATGGGGACCAGTGATGCTGACGAAGCAATATATAAATCTAAATAAGGATAGGCTACATAAAACAATAATAATCATTACTTTGAGAAAGATAAAGTAAGATGGAACTGAAATCCTGGACAACAGTATCATGGAATATGGAGAGAAGTATCATGTATTTTATAGGAGGACGATATTGATTAATTTTACATTTTTAAAAGTCAAGTGGCATGTAAGAAAGTTATACAAGAAGAATGGCTATAATATGTAAAACTTCCAAACATAAAAGAGAAAAACAGAAATTCTGTCAATAGAATGGTAGGCTGAGAAGAAGCACCAACATTGTAAATACAAAAATCAAAATTAGATGGTAGAAATAGTCAGCAACTATAATAAATATATACAGATTAAATTACCTGGTTAAAAGACAAAGAGTCTCAGATTGTACTTTCTAAAGAACCCAGCTCTTGTTAAACTAGGTAGGTACAACTGAAACATAATTACAGAGGAATGTTGAAAATGAATACATGGAAAATGAACACCCGACAAATACTAACTTTAATAATAGGGTGTAGTAGGCAATATCTGACAAAATGTGCATTAATGAAAAGAGAATCATTAAGGATATAGGTACGTTACTTAATGATAAAAGTAACAATTTCATACACAAAATAACTATCCTGAACCTGGCCTATAGAACAGTGTATCTTCAAAATATATGAAGGAGGAATTGAAAAAATTGAAAACAAAAATTGATAAGTACATAATCATAGTGGGGTTTTTTTTCACATTGTGCACATTAACTGATAGATAAAGCAAACAAATATTATTTATAATATAGGAGATTTGAATAACAAAATACTTAAGCTTGAGGCAATGGACATGAATAGAAGCCTGTAACAATGACTATAGCATACAAATTCATTTTTAACAAATAGGGTACATATACAAAAACTGACATTTTATTTAATACTAAGTCTTAAAGGAAATATCTAGTACCCAAAAGCCAGTATCATATAGGCTAGGTTATTTGACAAAAATGCAATATAGGCAGTCCATGGGTTATGAACAAGATGTAGGTTTGTCTGTAGGTTTATCCTTAAGTTGAATTTGTATGTAAATTGGAACAGGTACATTTACTTATTACCTGTAATAGGTTCTATTCACAAGTGTGAGTCATAATCAGTCAGATGTTTGTAACATGGGGACTTACTATAATAGCCTCCATTAATAAGTGTGAGTTATACATAAGTGGGATGTTGGCAGCTTGGAGACTGCTTGTGTAGTGTGAAATCCACAACTATAAACTAGATTAAAGGAGAAAACAGAACCTTATTGTCATCTCAATAGGTATGGTTCAATAAACCATTCACTAGACTTCAGAAAACATTTGTGATTAAAACCAAACAAAAAAGCCACCTAACAAACTCAGAATAAATCCTTCACCTGACAAGGATGTATACCAAAACCCTTCAGCAAACATTATACTTAATGATGAAGTATAATGACTTTCAAGTCAGGAAGAAGACTTTCAAGAAAACCTCTAATCATCATTTTATGCATCATGCAATGGTATATTTCAAAACTATTAAGAATAGACTATAAATGTCTTACCACAACAAATGAGTAAGTGAGGTGATGGTTACCTTAATCAATTCAATGTAAGCATTTCACATTGTATATCAAATCAGCACATTGTACCTCACAAATGCATTTATGTACACAGTTATGATTTAATAAAGAAAAAAAATAAATGAGGTCCTAACCAGCTTATAGGGAAAAGAAAAAATAAGGGCTAAAAGTATATAGTTATTTTCATAGATAGCATGACTGTCTACACAGATAATGTGAGATAATATGAAGACAAAGTACTAGAACTAATATAAAGTTCAACAAGTCTTCTGGGCATGGGATCAATATGTAAAAAAATTGATAATGATCCTCTCCAACAGTAAGGACCAAGGAGAAAAATCTTATAAAAGAAAACAACTCTGACAGCCAATATGTGATCCATAATTCTTAAATTATTTTTGCAAGATTTAACACACCCCCTTTCCCCTGCCACAACATGCTTGTGCTGTGAGGTTTGTTCTTCTGTTCATTTAGGGCCTCTAAACAGAAATTATCCAGTTTAAACTAAAAAAACAAGTGGAGATGAACAGGACTGTTGGGAAGAATGTAGATAATATCCCTTAGCAGTGATTCATCTTCCAAGTTTGTAGTGGCTTTGATTTAGCTTCTACTATGGAAATTGTTATCAAAATGAAAACCGTGATTCTTTTGGTGCTAGCTTATTCAGAATTCAGCTCATTCCTGCCTCATCTCAGTAAAGGAATCAACACCCTATTAGGGAATGTGTTCTGTCCCCTGAATGTATTCAGCAAGAAGTTCAGCTAGTTACTTTTCTTTTAAACTAGTGTAATTGAAGAAATTGAAGAAGACAAAAATAAATGAAAAGATATCCTGCTTTCATAGATCGGAAGAAAAGATGTTGTTAAAATGTACATACTACCCAAAGTGATCTACAGATTCAGTGCAAAATACCAATGACATTTTTCACAGAAGGTGAAAATTGTTATGGAATCCTAAAAGGCCCCAAACAGCTGAAGCAATCTTGAACAGAAAGAAGAGCTGGAAGTAGCACACTACTTGACTTTATGATATATTACAAAGCTATAGTAACCAAAATATCATGGTAATGGTATAAAAACAAACACATAGATCAAAGGAACAGAATAATGAGCCCAGAAATAAATCTATGCACTTACAGCCAATTGCTTTTTTAAAATTTTAGATTAATATGAAGTTACATATAATTAGGCTACATTATTTGCATTTGTAAGGTAAAGTCCAAATTGTAGTTGTGTCCTTCACCCAGGAAGTGTGCCACACACCCACATATTGTTACCACTGGGTACAACTTGCTAACACCCCTCTTCCCAGCCAACTGATTTTTTTGACAAATGTGCCAAGAACACACAATGAGGAAAGGACAATCTTCCATAAATGGGGTTGTGAAAACTGGATATCCACATGCAGAAGATTGGAGTTTCACACCACATACAAAAACCAAGGCAAAAAGGGTTAAAGCCTTAAATGTATGACTGGAAACTATGAAAATACTAGAAGAAAACATGGGGAAGATCCATGACGTTGGTTCTGGGCAACGATTTCTTGGAATGGACCCCAAAAGCCCAAGCAACAAAACCAAAAATTGACAAATAGGATTATATCAAACTAAAAAGCATCTGCACAGTGAAGGACACATAGGGTGAAGAGCCAACCTATAGAACGGGAGAAAATATTTTCAAACCATGTATCTGAAAAGGGGCTAATATCAAAAAATAAGCAGCTTAAATAACTAAATAGCAAGAATACAAATAATCTGATTTTAAAATGGGCAAAAGATCTGAATAGATATTTCTTAAAAGAATACATACAAATGGCCAACAAGTATATAAAAAAATGTTCAACATCACTAATCATCAGAAAAATGCAAATTAGAAACACAATATATCAACTCAACTATTATCAAATACAGAATGTAAGTGTGGGTGAAGATGTGGAGAAAATGGAAACCTTGCGTTTGTAGATGTCTTAGTCCATTTTTTGTTTCTATAGTGGAATATCTGCCACTGGATAATTTATCAAAAATAAATTTCTTTGTTGTAATTCTGGATGCTGGGAAGTCCAAGGTAGGGGGGCCACATCTGGTGAGGTCTCATGCTATTTTATAACATGGTTGATGGCATTGCATGGTGAAAATGCATGCAAGAACAGGTGTGTGCAAAAGAGACCAAACATGAGGGGTGACATCACTTTATGCAATGGGTTTCAACCTTCCTAATGTTGCTCCTGTGGGTTGCAACCCACAAGTTGAGAACTTCTGCTTTATAGCAACTCTGTTTCCTGGTAACTAATCCAGCCGCATGAGAATGGGAACCTACTCTCTCACAGGAGACTGCATTAATCCCCTAATGAGGGCAGATCCTTCATGAACTGATGCCCAACACCTCTCAACATGAGTTTTGGTGGAAACAAACCATATTCAAACCATAGAAGTGGGAATTTAAAGTAGTACAGCCACTGTGGAAAGCTGTTTGGAGGCTCCCCCCCAAATTAAAAAGTAGTATTACCATATGATCCAGAAATCCCACTGCTGGGTATATATTCAAAGGAAATGAAATCAGTATATTAAAAGAATATCTGTATTTCCTCGTTTATTGCAGCATTATTCACAATAGCCATGATATGTAATTGATGTAAGTGTCCATCAAATGAATGAATGGATAAAGAAAGTGTGGTATATATACACAATGGAATACTATTCAGCCATAAAAAGAAAGTTGTCCTGTCATTTGTGAAAACATAGATGAACCTCGAAGATACTATGTAAGTGAAATAAGCCAGCTAAAGAAAGACAAATACCACATGATTTCATTGATATGTAGAATCTAAAAAGGTTGATCTCATAGAAATAGAGAATAGAATAGTTGTTATCAGGAACTGGAGTGGTTGGGGGAAGGATGGCGTTAGAAAGATGTTGGTCGTATAGTGAAAAAAAATTAGTTATAGGAGGAATAAGCTAAGAGATCTAATATACAATATAACTGTAGTTAATAACAATATATTGTATTCTTGTAAAATGCTAAGAGTATGGTGGTTAAATGTCTTCACCACAAAATGATAATTATATGAAGGAATGCATGATAATTAGCTAGATTCCGTCATTCCACAAAGCGTGTGTGTTTGTGTGTCTAAACATCATGTGTATACAATAAATATATGTAATATCTATTGATTTAAAAAAAGAACAGTGCTATTGACTTTTAAATTATGTTCTGAAAAGTTTCAAGGAAAAGAGGATGTAAAAAGGAAGGGAATTACCACAAAGAAATATAAATGCTTCAAGAATTTTTTAAATAAATTAGAAACGATTTAAAGACAAAAGCTCTAGATTTCTTTAATAAGATTCACAAATGAAAGGAAACCAATATTCTGAAAAAAAAATTAACCTTTGAGCAAGTTACTACAAGAGGATCTTTAAACTGTTTTCAAACAACAAAAGTATGATA